>JAOSBN010155514.1:0-23023 GCA_027563595.1 Erythroxylum suave | reverse complement strand
GAAGCATATTTGAAGGAAGCTTTCAACCATTTTTCCTTGTCCATCGAGTTGAATCAGTGAAGGTGCATTCTTTAGTCCTGAAGGAGGCATCTTCAAGAGGTACTGCCCCGGCAAATGCTACCATGTATCGCAAATATTTGTCCTTGATGCGACCAGACATTGCTTTTGTTATCAATAAACTTGTTCTGTTCGTGCATAAGCCAACAGTAACTAATTGGAGTGCTGCCAAACGTGTTCTTCGATATCTGAAAAATACCACCTATCATGGCCTGTTCATGAAAAGAAAATGTCTTCTTTTCTTCATGCCTATTCTGATTGGGCTGGAAATATTGATGATCGATCTTCCACCTCAGCATAAATACTCTTTCTTGGAGGTAATCCCATAACATGGAGTTCAAAGAAACAAAGGTCAATTTCTCGCTCATCTACAGAAGCTGAGTCTAGTGCTGTGGCAGCCACTGCAGCTGAATTAGCTTGGATTCAGTTGCTGTTAGGTGAACTTGGTCTCAAACTTGAAAAACCACCTACAATTTTCTATGATAATGTGGGTGCCATATATTTACAGTTCAAATCCAATATTTCACTCTCGGATGAAATATATTGCAATTGATTTTCACTTTGTTCGAGATCGAGTTGAAAAGAACCTCTTGGTTGTCTCATATGTGAGTACCAAATACCAACTAGCAGATGGTCTCATAAAAGCTTTATCTCAACCTCGCTTCAGTCTTCTTAGATCCAAAATCGGTGTCTCCGATGGAGCCTCCATCTTGCGGGGGCATAATAGAACAGATGTCAAGGCTTAAACTTAGCCATGACATATCCCACAATGACAGCACATTCAAGGAAAACTTGGCACATTGCTGCTACAATAATCTTGCCATTAAAAGCAAATATTGACCACCCAAATAAGCCTTGATTCAAGAACCAAAGTCACTCACTCTTGGCAATGTATTACGCTATACACTCACTATATAAACACTAGTAAAGTTTCATTGTGGATTGATTATCAGAATATGCAAAAATCGTTCCTTTAGCTAAAACACTCTTTTACCCAGTTCATGTTTCGAAAAAATTACGCAAAAAGCAAAATTTTGTAGAAAAGATAGACTTTGTTTAAGGTGAGACTCGAATTTACATGAAATCCTCTTGAAAATTTTCGTTTCTTCTCCATAGATTTCTTAGCAATCCATTCAAATTAATCAAATCTATAACTTAGTATGAGAAACTATAGTGAAAGTCTGGAACATTGGTGTTATACCAGAATGGCATGTCTTTCCATTTCCGGTAGCGCTATAAACAAACTCCGTAGCACTGCAACCTCGAAGTATCCCAAGAAATAAAGGGCTAACTTTGTAATATATAAGAGGGGCTTTCCTTCTGTCAAGGAGTATCGGGGATAACATTCTGTTGTTGCAAGAGCTGATGGGAGATTACCAATCCAAAAAGAAGATTAATAGCTGTGCACTTAAGATAGATCTCTATAAAGCTTATGATACAATTGGGTGGGATTATTTGTGGACTTGTTTGGAAGGAATTGGACTCCATGTACAGTTTTTCCAATGGATACTTCAATGTGTCCAAACTCCATCCACGAGTTTTCTAATCATTGGGATTCCGACGAACCAGTTTCCTATCACAAGAGGGATTCGACAGGGAGATCCTTTATCACCGTATCTCTTCACTTTGACGATGGAGGGTCTTTCTAGACTATTGACTCGTCTAGTGAGTTGTAACGGATTATTTCAATATCATTACCATTGTAGAGAACTGCAATTATCACACCTTTTATATGCGGATGACGTAATATTATTCTGCAAGGTTGACCCTCATGCATTTTCGATGTTGCTGAACTTACTGAATGTGTTTACTAATTGGTCTGGGCTCACAATGAATATTTTTAAAAGTGCCATGTTTGTGTCTTCTGATGTTCGGAATCTTGAGTGGATCACTAGATTGGTTAGGTTGCCAATTCAACAAGCACCTTTCAAGTATTTGGGAGTACCGATCACCCCAGGTAAGCCGAAATATTCTGAATTTTTACCCTTGTTGGATATGCTGAAAGCGATGATAAATTCCTAGAAAAATCGGTTTTTATCTTTGGCTACTCGTGTGACTCTAATTATTTCTGTGTTGAATAGCATGCATGTCCATTGGGCTGGTCAATCCTCAGAGGGTAATCAAGGGTATGGAGAGGATAGTTAAATGCTTCTTATGGACTAGTAAGCACGATACTTGCAGAGGGCTAAAAATTAAATGGCGTGAAATTGTTATGCCAAAAAAAGAAGGGTTTGGGAATCATTTCGATCAAACAAATGCAAATAGTCTTACTTATGAAGAGAATTTGGAGGCTATTCGTGGATAAAGAAGCGATGTGGGTCAAGTGGGTGCAGACCTATAATTTTTAAGGGCAAAGCTTTTGGCAAATTCAAATGAGGTATGACCACTCTTGGTTCTTTAAAAGCTTATTGCACTTACGAGACCAGATTTATCTGTTCATCAAAAGTAGGGTAGGAATGAAGAGAACACATTTTTTTGGTTTGATAATTGGCATGACGATAGTCCTTTATGATTACAAAATAATTTAATAGCTCTCAAAAATCGCATCCCTCAGTTAGCTACGATTACCTGGATACATAGTGAAAGGTCACGGTTGTTGGGAGGTAGGTTTGATCATTTAATTGATCAATATGTGCGTGGAATACATCTTTGTAATCAGCAGGATACATTGATGTTGATGGTTAATAATGGAGGGGATTTTTCAACCAAATCGGCATATGGAATCATGAGGGGACTACCTGCGGTAGTTCCATGGGCTGATTTGGTATAAAGACAGGTGCTTAGTCCGAAGGCTGCTATTTTCTTGTGGTTGGCTATTAAAAATCGATTGAGCACAAAAGACCGTTAGTTTGGCATGTATGATCCTATTTGTATGCTGTGTAAACAAGACAATGAGTGTCGTAATCATCTATTTTTTCTTTGCCACTACACCAAAGAGGTGTGGAGCAGAATAGAGCGGTTGGTTGGGCTGCAAACTATGTCTTATGAATGGTTGGATGTTTTGAATGATGTACTACATTTTTCCAAACCTGGGTTGAGAGATGGCCTTCTCATCTAGACATCATTTCACTTGGTGATATACCATATATGGCGGGAGAGGAACCGACGACTTTATCAGGAAGTGGAGCAAAATACCAATGAGCTTAAAGCTACAATTGTCAAGTTGATCAGAGAATTATACATAGCCAAAGGAACACTTGACACACTTAGCCAAGAATTACTTTAGTGGTTGTAATGTGGCCAGTGGATGATTGTTAAAAGTAGTTTAGTATTGACACTGTGTTTTTGTTCTTATCCTTATACAGAGGATTGTATATAGTTTTTCAACTTTGGGAATATAATTTCCATTGAAAATTTCAAAAAAATACTTAACAGGAACTTTAGTTATGAACCCAAGATCAACCGTGGAGTTGTATTAATGGAGAAAACATGGAAAAAAATACTCGATTTGTTATCCATTTCCAATGAACGAGTCGTTAAACCCTGAATTCTTCAAACATAACTTCACGAAAATTGTTTAACTATATGTTGTTAACGTTTTTTTGCATTTTTTCGAACGCTTGGACCTCTTAATGGAACAAAGAATCTGAATTTCCACGAACTTACTTAAACAGACAACAAATGGCCTTAACAGCTATTTATAATAATCTAATTAGGTCTACCCATCACAGGCTCAATACATGTCTGATACACACTAATTAAAGCCCATTTTCTTCACTAGACTTCATCCCATTAAATCAAATCCTTTATTGAGTTTCTTTATTATCCTTAACGCAGATCAAATTCGATTCTCTTAACTGTAAAATTATTAAAAATCATAATTAATTATTATCCAAAAATTAACAAAATCACTAACATTCTCCCTCTTGGACAAAAATGAAGTATAGTAGTTATAACAATAAGAAAAACTAGTAAACGTGGTTAAGTAAAATTAGCTTATAGGTTTACCAAGTTCAAAAACATTTGATTTAAAGATAACGAAAGTCCATCATTCGGTCTCATAAGGCTGTTGGTATCAAAAATATCAAATGCATGTGTCATATATGATACAAATCCAATACAATCACACATATCTAATACCTTACTAACATGAATGAGAAAATGGAGTGTGACAAACTACGATGACATTTGTATGATCTGAAATGTATCATCTTTCTGACTTGATGCTAAATTGCACTACAGATATTTATTTTCTCTTAGTGAATGCTAAATAACATTAGAGAAAATCTTATGGGATTAAATGCTTGTATTCCCCTATGTCATCAAAACAAGTTCTGACAACATAGGCTCAAGGTTAATCTCTATAGATATGCCCAATGACCTTTAAAATGCTTAAACTCGACAAAGATTTTAAGACCTTAAATTGTATTATGACAATGTATAACAACCTGTATGACTAACAACAAAACGATAATCATCTGTATTGATAAAATATACTATCATAGCACGTAAAAAACATATAAATGTATTAAGAGCAATTATAATGATTCCTGACTAATAATGTCAACGGATTTCAGTACACCCATACTATACACATGTCTTTAAAAAATAATTGGGATTAAAGGATCAACAAGCATATCCTCAGTACTTAAATGTTTCACTTCAATGTCACCTTTCTACATCAATTCCTTTATATTCAAATATTTAACCTCCAAATTCTTAGACCCTGTGATGTTCTTATTGTTATTACTAAACAATATAGTAGAAAGATTACCACAATATAATCAAATGAGTCTAGCTACTAAATTAACCACTATAACTCAGAAATCAAGTTTCTGAGTAACCAGCCTCATAGCATGCCACAAACTTCACATGCATAGTCAAGGAAGTCACTAATGTCTTCTTGACACTGTTCCACAATAATACAATATCTGCTAACATAAAAATGTAACATGATGTGGACTTCATATCATCTGGGCACATAGAAAATTCAAATCCATATAGTCTATAAGGTTTACACTATTGAGTTTTCTAAATGTCAACATATAATCCTTAGTTCCCTTCAGATATCTTAACAGTTGTTTGAGCACATTCTAGTGATCTATTCCTAGTTTAGCCAGGTACCTACCCAACAGTTTAACAATAAATGCAATCTTCGGTCTAGTGCACACCTAGATATACATCAGGCTACCAAAAACATTATAATATGGAACACTTTTCATAACATCTCTCTGTGCATCATTCTTTGGACATTGCGCCAAAGATAATCTCTCACTATGAGAGATTGGTGCTCAACAAGCTTACAACCAACCATATTAAACATTGGCAGCACTAGTTTAATGTAAGCTCTCTGTGATAGACCTAAAAAGTACTGAGACCTGTCTCGATGAATCTATACATCTAGGATAAAAGATGCCTCACCAAGGTCCTTCATGTCAAAATGCTTGCCCAAAAAAATGCTTATCCTCATGCAGCAAGGTCAAGTTATTTGATGTGAGCAAGATATCATCCATATATAAAAGTAAAAAGATAACCTTGCTCCCCCTAACCTTGTTATACAAACATCTTCCGACTTTATTTTCCACAAAGCTAAATAAGGTAACAATCTTATCATACTTAAAGCACCACTGTCTAAAGGCTTGTTTCTATATTGATTTTCTCATGTTACAAAGTATGTCAGCTTTGTCTTGACCGTGAAATCCTTCATGTTGTTCCATATAGACCTATTTATTAAAGTCTTCATTCAAGAAAGTGGTTTTAACATCCATATGATGCATTCCCATATCATAATGAGTTATTATTTCGATAATCACTCTAATATATCCTTAGTAGATACAAGGGAAAAGGTAATATTAAAGTCAATGCCTTCTTTCTGAGTGAACCCTCTGGTAACCAAATAAGCTTTAAACTACTTAAATTTACCCTAAGAGTCCTTTTTGGCCTTGAAAATCCATTTACAATTGATAGTTTTGGAACTTTAAGGTAAATCAACAACCTCCCATACCTTATTATGCTTCATGGATTGCATTTCATCTCTTATTGCATCCTACCATAAATCTACATGAGGTCTAGAATAGCCCTGTAAAAGTAACTAGATCTACTACAAGTCTAACATTATGGTCTTATTCACCTAAATAAACTTCGTAGTCAAATGAAATAACAAATCTTCTCCCTCTAATGGATCTTCTTAATTGAACTAGTTCAATGTGCTCTTCTTGATCCACCAGTTCTGAATATACAAATGATGGATATGAAATAACTGTAGTATCCATTCTGCCATCATTTGAAGGGTGAGAAGGACCACCCTCATCATAAACATCATGCCCTGGAAATTGTTTTGATTGTGATTTTACTATTCTAGATTCTCCATCTCTATAGTAAAATCTGTATCCTCTAGAATGATTAGGTTATCAAATATAATAATAACGAGTAGAATGAGAATGCATCTTATCTTCATAAGGACTACATAAACACACCTTGGTAGGGCAAACTCATACAAGAATGTGAGTGAGGCTAGGCTTCAACCCTTTTCAGATTTCAAAAGGCATATTTGAAACTGATTTGGTTAGGACTTTGTTAAGCATATATAAGGCAGTCTTTATGGTTTCACCCTAAAGGTAATCAGGTAAATTAGTCTTGCTTTGGATTAACCTTATTACTTCCTTTAAGGTGTGATTGTATCTTTTGGCCACATCATTTTGGTCAGGACTACTTGGCATAGTGAATTGAGCCTTTATTCCACATGATTCTATATATTTGGAAAACGAACTCTTTTGTTGTCCTAAAACCTCATGTTTGTCATAATATTCACCTCTATGGTCAGATCTGACAATCTTAATAGACCTTCCTTAATGGTTCTCAACTTCAACCTTAAAAATCTTAAATTTCTCAAGAACTTTAGAATTTTCTCTAAGGAAGAACACATAACCAAAATTGGAATAGTCATAAAAAAATTAGAAAATATCTTGAATTAACAAATGTTAGAAAATATCTTAAATTATGCAAGGTAACTTTATAAGGTGCACATATGTTTGTATGTATGAGGTCTATTAATCTAGAAGCACGAGATGACTCCTTTTTCTTTATGTTGGTCAACTTATGCCTGCAATAGTCAACAAATGTTTCCAGATCATCAAAATCTAAAGTTGGGAGAATGTGATCCTTAACCAATCTCTTAACTCTATCTTTGAAAATGTGACCCAAATTTTTATGCCACAACATGTATGACTTATCCTTTATTAGGTTTCTCTTCTTAGTAACCTATTCAACAATATATAAAGCAACATACATCTGATTATGGGTAAGACACATTCCATACAAACCATATGACAAAAAGGCATTATCAATATGTTTTGCATTGAAATATAACTGTATAAAAGAAGTTTCAATGACAAAATCATAACATTCTTTATCTAAAATATTCTGTCTAAAAGAAGAAATATAAAAAATGTATTATTTAATACAAGAGCGAACTAAGATTCAAATAAACATCCCTTACAGAGATTACATTAACTTCTTCGTTACTTCCCACCATCATTTTTTCCTCCTCCCTATTTAACTTTCTCTTATGTATAAATCCATGCATTGTGGAAGCAACGTGATTAAAGGCTCCACTATTTAGCCACCAAGAACTTGATGTGACAAGATTAGACTCATTGATCATACATGCTAAGGAGTTACCTAATAGCTTTGGATTTTCTTTCTAGATTTTATATTTTTAGCAATCCAACTTTTTGTGTCCCTTCTTTATACAAAAGAAACACCTCATACTCTTTACATCCCCAGAATGTCTAGCAACCAAAAAATATGTGGAGGAAATTTATATTTCTCACCTTTAACTTTCTGGGGCTTTACCTTTGCCTTCCTCTTGGTTTCTAGTAAAGTTGTACGAGCTATATTTTTCAACTTCACTTCTACGACAACACACCAAGTAATTAAAGCATTTGTGTCTAAACTTCATTCTAAGAGTTGTATGTTGTAACTAGAATACCAAACTCTAATGGAAGTGTATTTAGAGCTTGGTAAACATACAAGCATCAAGTATATAAATATTCAATACCTTCATCTTAGTCTATAGGTGGAATATCTTAATGACGTACTTACTTACTACTGTTGCTCCTGTATATCTCATAGAGTATAATCCCTTCAGTAAGGTACCTATTTCAATATTAAAAGATACCTTATATCTCTGTAAGAAATTATTAAGGAAGTCCCTTGCTATAAAAGTTTATGGAAGTCCAATAAGTAGATGCGTTGGAATGGATCTTTTAATGGACAAATAACAAATTCTATTTAACCTGTCCTAGGCTGCGTATGCTACTTTCTCAGCTTCTAAGCTAAGAGATGTAGATGTATATAACTTATCCTTGATTATGACCATGTTGATATCTGCCCTCTGCAACATAAATTCCATATCTTGCCTCCATTTCTTAAAGTTGAAACTAGTCAAGGTTTCAATAGTGACACTGTTATTGTTCACAGAATGTAACGCCCAAAAAATTTCGATTTCATGAATAGTACTTTTTGTGTCCTGAATAGTATATCCCGAGGTGAATAGTGACACTAGGTACCCAACTTGCATTTTATTTTATTTGGCGTCAGATAAGTTTGACCTGAGAAAGGGTGAGAGTCAAACCTAAAAATATTAATGAAAATAAATGATATTAATTAAGGTCTTTATATGAGGTTAATATTTTTCTTATAGGTATTTTCATTGAGAAGAAGAAAAGAATGGACTAAAAGTTAAAAGTTAAATTTGTTTTTTTAATGAGAAAGTGTTATTAAGGGATCACATGTCATTTTCTTGGCCACCTACCCTCTTTTCTTCACCAAGGAGTGCTAAGAACAACCATTTCTCCTTTCTTCTCCATTTTTCCTTCATTTTCAAGCCAACTTTCTTTATTTTTATCTCCTAAATTAACTATTAAACACTAAGTCAGCAACCTAGGGTTCCTAAACTCACTATATCAACAAAAAGTTTGGGAAAAGATGAAGAAAAGGTATATAAGTGTTCTTGATGAATAACACTCGAAAATTTATAAGGTAAGTTAATAGAGTTTTGATTATTTTTAGTATATGATTTTGGTGTAGTTCCATGCATTGATGAATACAATGAATGAAATTGACTGTTTATGCAATATTATGAAGATAAAGAAGAATGAAATTGTCTGTTTATGAAATATTATGAAGATAAAGAAGAGGAATTGAAGGACAAAGATAAAGAGAAAGAGAAGGAATAAGGAATTTTTAGTGAAATTTAAGTTGATGGAAGCTTAATTTGAAAAATTAGACATCAATTTGGTATATGTTCCTGTAATTCTATTTTTCCTTAAAAATTGTGTATTATGTAATTTAGGGTTCTTAAGATAAAATTGGGGGTTTACGAAATTGTTGTTAAAAATATTTGATTGGATGCTAAATGAAGTAGTATATGTGATTAATTGGGATTTTAGACTTATAATTCATTTTGTTTTTCCACAATTGGAATACATTATGTTTGAATTGAGAAACTTAATATACATTTTATTTTTGACTAATTGGTGAGATGAATATGTCTTGAATGTTGTATGAATTAAATTAAAACCAATAATGGAAAAAACTGACATTTACTTTTGTCGAATATGGAATAACTTAAATTGGTTATTATGAGCTTTTATTATGAAATTTTAATGGAATTTAATTAAATTTACCCTTGGTAAAATAGATAGGAATTGGAGGAATGTGATAAGGTTGGCATGCCAATTAGGAAGTTAGTAGTACTGCATTATGATATATGTTATCGGATTGTATGGCTCTGAGTGCTCGATTCTAGTGTAAGATATTTGATTTGGGTTATGAACTACATAGCTCTGAGAGCTCAGCTTTGATATATAAATATTACAAAAAGAAAAGATTGTATGGTTACTAGAACCCGATCCCATATTTTAAAATCCCACTTATCCAGCTCAATAATACAATTTTGTTGGATTTTACTTTGGGGCAATTATATGTGTGTGTGTGTGTGTGTGTGTGTGTACAATTTATTCATCATTGCGTAATTAGATAAGAATTATTAAAATAAATACATGCTTGCATTTCATAACTTGATTTTAAATGCCTATTTATTCTGAGAAATAAGTGAAGATATTTACATTTGAAAAATATTATATATTATGCATGTTATAGTCGAATGAATTAAATTGAATGAGAAATGGAATTGCTTGAACAACACTAAGCTTATAGATTAGCGTGTGGATTTTCTTTCTGCACATAGGTTTTGAAGAGAGGATCTATTACAAGACAACATTCATATAGAGAATCTCAAAAGATTTGGAGGTGGATGTACTACAAATTTTTATTTTGTTTTCAGTTATAGTAGTACACATAAAGAAGCGAAGGATCTTACAGGATTTTATTGTGAATTATATATGAATATATGAAAGTTATATATGAAATGTTGTTTAGATATGTTGAATTGTATTAGAGGATAGGTAAATTATTTATCATGGAGTTTGAGATGGAGATGGATAGTTAAGTAACATGCATGAGAAGTGTATTGAAGTTTCTTTCAAGAGGTTTTAAGTACATATAAAGGAAACTCCATCAAAATTTTATAAAGTGAATACTAATTACTAGAATAATGAGTTTTAAATAGAAAATGTTATAGTTCGAAGTATTAGGTATTTAAGAATATGGTAACACTTGGTATGTTGATTCCATTATTGGATATAGGGTGTTACATTTGGTGGTATCAAAGCTTGATTTAGGCAGTTTTGGGGTCTCTAATTAAGGAAATAAAAGAAAAGTGAATTATGTATATGTCAAATGAAGGATTATATGAGAATATGATGCGACTCTAATGTAGATCCACCTTTTCTGTTTGTTATATATTGAAGAATGAAACTAGGTGCTTTGGGAGCCACAGAGAGAGAGGAAGAAAGTCATGCCTTAGCTAGTGATACAGATAGGGGCATGGCGAGGCAGCCAACACAAACTGTACCACCACTTGTTGATCAATCAATTCCTAACCTGGCAGAGTTTTTTCAAACTATAGTGGACTATATGAAACAACAAGTGGTTGCTACACTTCTTGTACAACCATAACTGCCTCTTCCACTACAAAAACTTACATTAGAGAAAGCTAAGAGGTTAGGAGCAGAGGAATTACAGGGGCAGTCTTCAATTACTGCTCCAAATGTCGAGTTTTGGCTAATCAAGATAAAGAGATTTTTTGATCTTCTCCATTTCACACTAGAAGAGAGATTGGAATGTGCAAATGGTTTTTATGGACTAGCATATCAGTGGTGGGAGACCATTAAAAGGCTTGTTCCACTATAGGATCTTACCTGGGAGTACTTTTTGTCCTAATTTGTAGATAAATATGTAGGGGAGGCTTATAAGGATGAGATGAGGGAAGCATTCCTTCATTTAAAACAGGGGTATAGGACAATATCAGAATATGAGAAAGAATTTGATAGATTGAGTGTGTACGCTGAGAGATTAATTCCTACAAAGGCAGATAAGTGTAAGAGATTTGAAGCAGGCCTCCACCATGCCATTAAGAAACTCTTTATTACACTGAAAATTATGGATTATGGAAAGATGGTGAAAGCAGCCTTGAAGATTAAAAAGGTTAATATTGATGAACAAAAATGGAGAAATAGGGGACAACAAAAGAAGAGTTAAAGACAATCTAGTTCATCTTTCTCAGCCAGTGATAGGCAAAAAGGTTCAGGGTCTTAGGCTCTAGCACAAACATCGAAGAGTGGAGAAGTTTTAGAGACACTTGGGTCGAAAAACAACCCACGATCGTGGCATAATAATATAAGCATAGGACACAATCCATGTTTATGGCCTGATTGCCATGATCATGATAGAAGGCTCAGATTTGGCCCACGATCGTGGCTTGTAGGGCCACAGTTGTGACCTGCATCGGACAAACATGTAGACACTCACAAATTTCAAGTTTTGAGGGAGTTTTTAGACCTTTCAGATCTTGGAAAAAGCCTAGAGCTGCCCAGAAAACAGAAGCTATATAAAGAATAAGACAAAGAAGATGTAGGAGCTTTTGGATCAGTTACTTTTAGAGAAACCCTAGAGAGAGTTCATCGAGAAATTGAGAAAGAGAAGAAGGAAGAGAGATGTGAAGAAGAAACCAACACGAAGTACTTCCCAAAATAGGAGGTTTCCTGACGTTGTTGCCTTTATCATCCATTCAAATCTTGTTTTTGGTGTATTTTTAATTTTATTAATGTATAGAATTGGAATAACTGTTGATGATATGATTGTATGAATGTTGAGGATGTCTAAACTCACCTTCGAGTTGTTTTTATATTTGATTTAATAAAAATCTGATTGTTTTATGTTATTTGGATTCATTGTGATTAATTTCTAAGAGGGTGAATCGAATGAAAAATAATTAAATTGGGCTAAAGAGAGTTATTTAATTTAATAAGAACGAGAAATTAATAAAATAGTTAATTGTGTGAAGAAAGATGTCACATAGGTTCCCAGTAGTCTATTGAAAAACTTCAGATCTAGTTAGGGTCTGGACAGATTGATAATTGAGAGACTGCAATTTTTCATAATTTGATTAGGGTTTATATTTTAGGGTTAATGGTTATAACTTGAGAGAGAGTAATTAACCCTATGATCATCTAGGACAAATGATCCAATAGTTCATAATTGATTAGGTTAGTGTTAAAGATAGGTAAAAATTCTCCTTTCTCTTAATTGGTAGTTCTTTAGGTTGATTCTTGAATTTGTGCATAGCAATTGCTAATTTGTTAATATTTCGTGATTGGTTCCTGAATTATATTACTTGATTGAATTGCATTCCTGTTTTAGTTTCGTTACATTTTGAATATTGAGCATTATTTTGGCCTTAGATTTTAGGATTAGATTAACCCTTCTCATGGGATCAACACCTTAGTTACTACGTGAACGACCCATAAGCTTATGAATTATCGAGGTTAAATATTAAAAATAGACATATTGGAAAACCACGATTAAGTTTTTGATGCCATTGTCGAGGAGGCGATTAGTTTAGTTCTATAGTATAAGGCATTTAGTTAGTTTTTAATTTTTTTTGTTCTTTCTTTTCTACTTTTGAAATCATGCTCTTGCATGAACACAAAAAGCACGAGAGGTTTAAGTCGTGCAGGTGAAACCTTATGTTTAAACATCACTCGACTAGAATGAACCATCAGGAAAGCTCGCCGTGAATAAGAAGAAGAAATTGCAAAATCAACAATGGTTGAGGAATTTCAGCAAAATTTGGACCATGGAGCAAACCAAGAAATCAACAACGAACCCTTATAGACTTCATGAAACTAAGGTTCAATGCGGTTAACCAAGGAGTAGTTAGGCCACCCGTACAAATGACATCATTTGAAATCAAACCAACCGTCCTAAACATGCTTCAACAAAATGTGTGGCCCTCCTAAATAGGAGTCAATAGAATGTATAGTTTTGTGGACTAACGAATAAAGATCCTAATGCATATACAGTGAACTTCCTTGAAATCTATGATACCTTTTGGTACCATCAGAAGTCAGAAGATGCTATTAGAATTAGACTTTTCCCTTTTACACTTAGAGATAGAGCAAAAGTTTGTTATCTTTCCCTTAACCCAACCAATGTCACGACATGGGATCAGCTGATCCATGCTTTATTAGAAAAATATTTCCCTTGACTAAGACTACTAAGAACATCAAGGAAATTACCAACTTCGAGCAAAGTGATGGGGAATCGATCTACGAAGCGTGGGAAATATACAAGGATTTGCAACAAAAGTGCCCACACCACAACTTACCTAAGGAATTCTTATTGCAAAAATTTTATAATGGAGTAACCCCACATATAAGGGGCACGATGGTGGCAAATTTTGATTAGATTGTGAAGAATTATGCCTTATCCATCCACAACTTGGAGGTTTAGGTAGGTCAACTTGCTAATGTTTTGTCTTCTAGAATTGCAGGTAGTCTACCAAGTAATACTGAGTCTAACCCAAAGCAATAGATCAGGGCCATCACTTAGACCCAGGAAAAGGAACTTGAACGTGTGAAAGAAGATGGAGATAAAGGAAAAGAACAAGTAATTATGAAATTCCTTCCAAGTGAACTCGTAATTGAGCCAATCAAGGAACCTCAACTTGAAATTTCACACCCTATTCTAGCCAGCGAAAGTTAATTTTAAGTAGGGCAACAAGGAATTTTAAGGAAGTTGAATCAAAAAAGGTTGAGGACATAACAGAACAACTACAAACGAGGCTCATACCAAATAACTCAGTCAAGAAGAAGGTTAAGGAGCATATAGCAGAAGAAAACCCTAACATAGCACAGAAGAAAGAGGACTCAGGGATTTTGACATTCCTTGTAGTATCAATGGAGTCAACATAAACAAGGCATTTGCGGATTTGGGAGCAAGTATCAATATGATGCCCTATACCTTTAGTCAGAAGTTGTAGTTAGGAGAGTTAGAACCCACAAAGATGTCAGTAAAAATGGCCAACAGAATAATTCATCAACCGAAGGGGATTCTTAAGGACATGTAAGTACAAATTAATAAATTTACTTTTCTCGCAAACTTCTATATATTGGATATTGAAGAAGATGTGAAAAATCCCTATGGTCCTTGGAAAACTGTTCCTAGTTGCTGCTCGCTCAATAATTAATGTCGATGGGGGTGAACTAACTCTGAGGGTAGGAAAGCAGCAAATAACCTTCAAAGTGTTAAAGAAAGGCAACAGTTCTCCTTTAACTCTGACTAATATCAAAGAAACCGAACCTCGAGGAAAATAGGAAGATATTGAGGATCCTGGGAATGCATTCAGAAAGAAATGATCGTGTAGAAGAAGGAGAAGGAAAGAGAATCACAAGGAAGGTGGAATCCAAAGCATGGTGACCTATGTGCAAATTATGAGATCAGTGACTGCACTACCATTGCACCATTCATTTTATCCACTGCGAGCAAAAACGAAAAAAGAGCATCAAGCTACTGGCATTAAAAAAAGCGCTACATGGGAGGCAACCTATGGAACTTTATTTCCTTTGATTGTTTTCTTAGAAAGTTTGAATTCCATAGTTAGGATTATTTCATTTCCAAATAAAATTAGGAAGGCATAGGACTTCAATATGAATTGATGATCAATGAAGTACACAAAGAGAGGTGAAAGGGCCACAAAAAGTTAAGAAGTGACTTCAGATACAAAAGGTAAAAATAGGGGCACGCGAATGTCATTTTCAAATTTTACCTTTTTACCCTCCAATCACCTTCATTTATAACTTTACTTTTTCACTCACTTTCATTTTTACTTTATCTCTCTAAGCTTTAAACCTCCAAACAGTCTCACTTCTCTTTACCTAAATTTCTTCCAACTTTTGCCGACTCGCAAGCTAGTATGCTATGTATCAAGTAAATAGTAAGGCACGATCAATTAGCAGGGAAAAACCAAATCTCGGGACGAGGGAAAAGAAATAGGGCAGTGGGAGCACCTTTCCTGATCTTCTCAGATGAGGAAAGTACCTGTTTTCATTTTCTTCATAACAAATAAATTATGGCTCCAAAATATTTTCATTTTGAAACTTTAGATAGATTAAAATTGCGAGATAAGGTTGAAAGTTTAACAAAGAAAATTAAATGGGGTCAGTTCATTGAATTTTAATTCCTAGTTTACAAAGAAATTTCCTTATACTTTTTTACATCCCTTCAGTATGAATCCAACAAACCAAGGGAATTGTGGTTTTGGTTGTGGGGACAACCTTATAGGCTTGATTATGAAACTTTGTATGAAATTTGTGGTTTTCCTGAGTCATCCGTAGTGGATCAACACGATGATTTTTATGTCAACCCTTGCTGGACTAAACTAACTAGGTTAGAGCATTTTGACACTAAGAATGCACATAACAACATCATTAGGAGCCACAAACACTTGTCAATGCACAAGTTTATGTGTCAAACTGTGTTTGAAAAAATAGAAACCAATAACTATTCGACGAAAGAAATTTTCATGTTGTGGTGCATGGATCATAGCATCCCAGTTTGCACAACCACCCACACCTTTAATGCCATTATTGCTACTCGTAAGAAGAGGAGCAATAACTTAGGAATGGGCTATTTGGTTTTAGCTATAGCTAATCACTATGGAGTTGAGTGCAACGGACTCACAATCTACCATCTTGAATTCATGAACCATCATCATCTACGGTGAGCTGAAATCTTGAAATCCCATAAGATGGAACTTTGGGATATTAGTGTCAAGATACACGGCAAGGGCAGGACTGATCAAAAGAGTTTAAGTGCTCAACAATAACAAGAAGAGGATTTAACCAACAAGGAATTCAAGGAAGAAGAAGAAGAAACAGAAGAACCGGGCTGGAAGAAAGTACTAGATACAATCTTTGCAAACATCAAGGTAATTACAGATACACTTGCGGAGAACTCTAAAAGGATATAGGAGATGGCCCAAACTCAACAATGTCAGAGCCAGGACATATGTTGTATCCATCATTATTTCGAGGCTCAAGGCATTAGATTGTCACCTCCAATACCATCCTCGCCTCCATTACCATAAGGCTTTGTTCTAACCCCGTTTCTTTTTAAATTTACTCTTCATTCTTATTTTTTGTTTTTCTTTAATTTATGTTTCTTCTTTCCTTATGTGATTGTTCGTCCCCTTCTCACATTGAGGACAATATGTTTTTTAAGTGTTGGGAAGGTTATATGTTTTCCTTTGAGTGTGATGTTGCTTATTGTAATGACATTAGGTTGCATTTTGTGAATTGTGTGAATGTGTCAATGACTTAGATGGATTGGAATTGATTTAATTTTGAACATAGTCTATTAGGTTGTAAAGAATCATTACCTTGCAAAATTAGTGAATTGGGGTCTTTGGCTAAATATGCAATTTAATGAAGATTTAGTGTGAGTTTGTCACCCTCTAAATTGTCACATTCATTTATAATTTGAGGCCTTTCGACTTAAATAGCTTTCCTAGTATTTTTACTAGAAACGAGTAGCTAAAGCAACAAGGCAGGCAATATAAAAAATCGTGTTTGCTAAATAAATAACTACTTTGTTAGCCTTCGGGTTATGAATAGAGCTATAATCAGTTGAGAATGTGATATAGCTGAGTAACCGGATCGACACGAATCATAAATATGTGCCTTCGAGTAAATAGGCTATAATGACGTTCCAACCAAGCAGCTTAATAAAAAACATGACTTAGTTAAATAACTAGATTGACATTTATTACCAACATTTGTCTCCGCATAAAAAGACTAAGTCCATGTTCACAAGAAGTAAATAAAAAAATGTTTTTGAATAAAAACCTATCGATCTTGTAATAGTTAACTGTTCATGAAACGTACTTAGGAGTAGTTACAGATTTTGAATGACCAAAGAATTATTAATGTATGTGCGCAATTGAAAAGGGTAAACAATTTAACACTTGAGCCTGGATTAATATATATATGTAGTTCAAAGGCCCAAGATGCAGATTTGGAATGTTAATGATTGAAATGAATCGTATGATTGTGTTTAAAATTAATCTGATTTCATGAAGTTGAAGCCATTGTCTCATTACTACATTGTGTGTTTTTATGTTTGTTGTTTTGTTTGCTTGAGGACAAGCAAAAGTTTAAGTGTGGGGATGTTGAAAAGTGTGAATTGCATCATATTTTAGGGCTTGGTTTGATATGTATTTAAGTTTTAACTTAATCGTTTAGTATATGATTATATTAGAATTGTGTTAGTTTGTTAATTAATTATGTTTTAAGTGTTTTTATGGGTTAGTCAAGTCTTTGAGCTTAATTATTATGTCTTTGAGGTACCTTGATGTATTTGTTGGTATTTTAAGGTCAACATCGAAGAATTGAGAAGTTTCAAAAACACTCGGACTAAAAAAAGGCCTACAATCGTGATACAATAGACCATAATCGTGAAAGAAGAACTGGAGTTAGCCCACGATCGCGACAAAAGCCTAGGAGATGGCTCACAATCGTGGCCTGATTGCCACGATCATGACAGAAGCTCTAATGTGGCCCTTTGTTGTGGCTTGTAGGGCCACGGTCGTGGCTTGCATCTGGCAGACATGTAGACACTTAGAAAAGTCAAGTTTTGAGGGAATTTTTGAAACTTTCATACCCCAAAAAAACCTAGGGCTACCCAAAAACATAGAAGGTATATAAAGAATAAGTCAAAGAAGATGTAGGAGATTTTGCATCAGCCACTTTTAGAGAAACCCTAAAGAGAGTTCATTGAGAGATTGAGAAAGAGAAGAAGGAAGTAAGACATGGAGAAGAAGCCGACACGAAGTACTTCCCAGAATAGGAGGTTTCTTGATGTTACTGCCTCCATCATCCATTCAGATCTTATTTCTGGTGTATTTTTAACTTTATTAATGTATAGAATTGGAATAACCGTTGAAGATAGGATTGTGTGAATGTTGAGGATGTCTAAACTCACCTTTAGGGTGTTTTTTTAATCTTTGATTTAATAAAAATATGACTGTTTTATATTATTTGGATTCATTTTGATTGATTTTTGAGATTGCATAATTCAGTAATAGACTGAGAGGGTGAATCAAATGAAAAATAATTAAATTAGGCTAACGAGAGTTATGTGATTTAATAAGAACAAGAAATTAATCAAATTGGTAATTATGTAAATAGAGATCTCACATAGGTTTCCAGTAGTCTATTGGAAAACTTCAGATCTAATTAGGGTGGTTTAGATATATTGTTATCACCAAAAATTGAATTTGCTATTGATGTGATACTTGGTGCGGCACCATATTGGACGACACCCATAGAACTTAAGAAATTGAAAATCTAGCTGCAAGAACTTCTTGAGAATGGTTTTATACGCCCTAGTGTGTCTCCTTAGGGTGCACCTATGTTATTTGTCAAGAAGAAAGATGGGTCTCTTAGGTTATGTGTGGATTACAAACAACTGAATAAATGAAAATAAATATCTATTTTCTATAATAGATGACCTTTTTGATCAGCTTAAAGGTGCAGGTGTTTTCTCAAAGATTGATCTGAAATTAGGATATTACCAGTTGAGAGTAGAGGAAGCAAATGTTCCTAAGATAGCCTTTAGAGCGAGATATGGGCATTATGAATTGTTATTGTTGCTCTTTGGACTTACAAATGCTCTAGCAACCTTTATGGATCTCATGAATTGTATTTTTCATCCTTACTTGGATCAAGTTATGGTAGTCTTCATTAATCATATCTTGGTTTATTCTAAGAAGCAAGAAGAGATAATAAGCATATGAGAATTATTCCGCAGACTTTGAGGGATAAACAACTTTATGCCAAGTTTGGTAAATCTAAATTTTATCTTAATGAAGTTTCTTTCCTTGGTCATTCATATCAGTAGATGGGATTAGAGTTGATCTTAAGAAGATAAAAATCATGCTAGAATGGAAGCCACCTAAGAATGCTACAGAGATTAGAAGTTTCTTAGGTTTGGCAAGATACTATATAAGGCTTGTTAAGGGATTTTCCATAATTGCACCATCTTTAATCAATTTACTTCAAAAGAATGAAAAATTTGTGTGAAGTGATAAATTCCAGGAAAGCTTTGAGAAGTTAAAGGCCATATTGACTGAAGTGCCTATTCTTACAAAACTAGTACTTGGTAGAGACTTCGTGATCTACAGTGATGTCTCATATAACGGGCTTAGATGTGTACTCATGTAAGAGGTAAAGGTAGTTATTTATGCTTCCAGGCAACTTAAGCCTCATAAAAGGAATTGCCCGACCTATGATTTAGAGTTAGTAGCTATGGTCTTTTCTTTGAAGATTTGGAGGCATTACTTATATAGAGAGAAATTTTACATTTACACAGATCACAAAAGTCTTAAATATTTTCCTACACAAAAAGAGTTAAACTTAAGGCAAAGAAGATGGATAGAGTTGATTAAAGATTATGATTGCATCATTGACTATCATCTAGGCAAAGCGAATGTAGTAGTCGATGCTTTTAGTAAGAAATCGTTACCAGCTTTAAAAGCAATGAATACTAGATTATCTACAGTTAGTGATGAAGCCATTGTAGTTGAGTTGAGACTTAAACCAAACTTATTACAGCAAGTCAAGGAAGTGCAAAAACAAGATGAAAAGCTAGTCACCATTCTTAAACAAATTCAGGAGTGTAAAGATAGTGAATATGCAATCAAAGAGGATGGATACTTGTATGACAAAGATAGAATTTGTGTCCCTAATGATGATGACTTGAAAAAAAATTCATGAAGGAAGCCCATAACAATTCATATGTTGTGCACCCAAGAAGTACTAAAATGTACCAAGATTTGAAGACACATTATTGATGGTTATGTATGAAGGGAGACATTGCACATTATGTTACCAAGTGTCTTAAATGCCAATAAGTAAAAGCAAAACATTAAGTTCCATCAGGTTTACTTTAACTAATAACAATACCTGAATGAAAATGGGATCGAATCATGATGGATTTTATGTTTAAGTTGCATCAAACTAGGAAGAACCATAATGTTATGTGGGTGATTGTAGATAGATTAACCAAGTCAACTCACTTCTTACTTGTCAGAATTGACTACCAACTCTCAAAGTATGCAAAATTATATATTAGTGAGATGGTGTGATTGCATGGAGTACCATCTTTTATCATATCAGATTGAGATCTAAGATTCACCTCAAGATTTTGGAAGAAATTACATGAGGCCTTATGTAATAAGCTAAATTTCAGTACAACTTTTCATCCTCAAACGGATGGACAATCAGAAAGATTGATTCAGGTGCTAGAAGATATGTTTAGGAGTTGTGTTATCGATTTTAAAGGAAGCTGGGATAAACACCTCCCACTGATTGAATTTGCATATAATAATAGCTATCAAACAAGCATACAAATGGCGTCGTATGAGGCTCTTTATGGTAGAAAGTGCAAAACACCCTTTTATTGAACAACCGAGGATAAGGAGAAAATTATAAAGGAAAGGTTGAAAGTTGCTTCTAATAGCCAAAAATCATATGCAAATTTGAAGAAAAAGGACATTGAATATGTTGTTGGTGATGAGGTTTTCTTGAAAGCTTCACTATCGAAAAAAATGTTTCGATTTGGTATGAAGAGTGAGTTAAGCCTTAGATTCATTGGTCTATTTGAGATCATTGAGCGTGTAGGAACAATAGCTTATAGATTGGCATTGCCATAAGATATGAAAAAGATTCATGATGTCTTCCATGTGTTTAAGTTGATCCATCGCACATTATAAAACTAGAAGATATTGAAATACAACCAGATCTAACTTATGAAGAGAAGTCAATGAAAATTCTAGCAACAGCTACAAAATAGTAAGGAACAAAACAGTTTCACTAGTGAAAGTACTATAGACAAACCACGAGATTGAAAAAGCTATATGGGAACCAAAAGAAACCATGAAAAAGTCTTATCCACTACTATTTGACATAGGTAAATTTCGAGGACAAAATTTTATATTAGAGGGGAAGAATTGTAACACCCCAAAAATCTCGATTTCATGAATAGCACTTTTTGGGTCATGAATAATATATCCGAGGTGAATAGTGACAGCAAGTTCTCAAATACATTTTATTTTATTTGGCATTGGATAATATTGTTTAAAGATAGCACGAGGATCAAATTAGAGCTCAAAACAATTTAGCTTTGATGGTTTGACCAAGAGCTAACCAGCGGTCAAAGTTTGGGCAGAGAAAAGGATGAAAATCAACCTAAAACTATTAATGGAAATAAATGATAATAATTAAGGTCTTTATAAGAGGTTAATATTTTTCTTATGGGCATTTCTATTAAAAAATAATGGATTAAAAGTTAAAGCTAATTTTTTTTAAATGAGAAAGTGTTATAAAGGGACCACATGTCATTTTCTTGGCCACCTACCCTATCTTCTTCACCAAGTAGTGCTGAGAACAATCATTTCTCCTTTCTTCACCATTTTTCTTTCATTTTCTTTCACTTTCAAGCCAACTTTCTTTATTTTTAACCCCCAAATTAGCTAGTACACACTAAATCATCAACCAAGGGTCCTTAAACTCACAATATCAACAAAAAGTTTGGGAAAAGATGAAGAAAAGGTATATGAGTGTTCTTGATGAATAGTACTTGAAAATTTATAAGGTAGATTGATGGAGTTTTGATTATTTTTAGTATATACTTTTAGTGTAGTTTGCATGCATTAATGAATAAAAAGCATGAAATTATATGTTTATGCAATATTATGAAGATAAAGAAGAGAAATTGAAGGAGAGAGAGAAAAAGAAAGAGAAGGAATAAGGAATTGGTGGTGAAACCGAAGTTGATGGAAGCTTAATTTGAAAAATTAGACATCAATTTGGTACGTGTTCATGCAATTCTATTTTTTCTTAAAGATTGGGTATTATGTAATTTAAGGTTCTTGAGGTAAAATTAGGGGTTTACGAAATAGTTGTTAAAAATATTTAATTGGATGCTAAATGAAGTAGTATACGTGATTAATTGGGGTTTTGGACTTATAGTTTGTATTCCCCCAATTGGAATACATTACGTTTGAATTGAGAAACTTGATATACAAGTTATTTTTGACTAATTAGTGAGATGAATATGTCTTGAATGTTGTATGAATTAAATTAAAACCAATAATGGAAGCAAAATGACATTAAAGAATGACATTTACTTTTCCAAGTATGGAATAGCTTGAATTGGTTATTATGAGCTTTTATTATGAAATTTCAATGGAATTTAATTAAATTTGCCCCTAGTAAAATAGATAGGAATTGGAAGAATGTGATAAGGTTGGCATGCCAATTAGGGAATTAGTAGTACTGTGTCATGATATATGTTATTGGACTGTATGGCTCCGAGAGCTCGGTTCTGATGTAAGATATTTGATTTGGGTTATGAACTACATAACCTTGAGAGCTCAATTTTAATATGTAAATATTAAAAAATAAAAGACTTTATGGTTCTGAAAACCTGGTTCTAATTTTTAAAATCACATTTATCCGAGTCAGCAATACAATTTTGTTGGATTTTACTTTAGGGAAATTAT
>JAOSBN010155249.1:0-23061 GCA_027563595.1 Erythroxylum suave | reverse complement strand
GGTGCATTAAACAAGGAGGTAGCACCCTCCTTATATAGGCAAGAGTCTTGCCTCAATTTTGCTCCCTAACCAATATGAGACAACAAAGGAGCCAAAACCCAACAACAAATGCGTCATTTAGTAGGAAAAATCAGGGAAACGATTAACATTAAAATTGGCCTAAAAAAATGGTGAACCCACAAACATAAAGACTTTGTTTATCTCATTAACTAATATTTTTATTTTTATTCATTTATCTACTTGGTTAAGTTTATCCCTTTTTATATGATAAGAAGTTTGATATCACATGATATAGTTGTAAAATTTGTTCAATCAATTTTCGTGCATGTCAACTTTAACTAATGAAAGACAAAGTTAAAAGAAAAATGTTTGCACAGAAATGTGACACTATGCTTACTCTTGCCTCACTAAGTAACAAAATAGAAAAATAATAAACCACACTTTTTTTTCTAGGCATTTATCTAAATGTCCATCAATTCAACAAGTTGCATGTTCAAATTGAGATAAAGTAAATTGTAACTCGCCTTAAACTAGAGAAGAAACATCTTAAAATTTATAAACATTAACTTAACTGAATCTGTCACTAAACTTTAAATCACTAATTTATCAAATTATTTATCTAAAAGATATAATTTATAAATTATTTATTATGCATTTCAATAAACAACAAATACAAATTCTACCGTGATAATATATATATATAGCTGATGTAAAACCTAAGCATAAGTAGGACCTAATCATAATTTACAAATATAATTTATAAATTAGGTTATGTCGTTGTTGCCATTTTGTTGTCTAAGTCAAATTATTTGAGGCTATATTAGATACAAGTTCCTTATTAGAATCAATTAGTTAACATCTATCCTTAAAAGTAAGTTTTGTGCATTAATTGACCTTATAGAGCTAGCTTTTGGTTTGTTTATTCTTGCGTTTGCATGATTTATTTCCTTAACATGTATTTTTAAAGTAGTTGTGTCATATAAGCACAACTGTGAATATTTGTGGCATATAAAAGAGGAAGGATGTATCAACAGAGGACATGGTCGTGTGGATGATCGTATAGGCTTCTATAACCATATGTAGGTTGAATTGTAATTCTTCGAGATCAGACACGCTTGTATGAAGTTAGACATACCCATGTTCGCAGACTATAGAAGTCACTGTAATTATGTATTTGTATAACATCAAGTTTTAAAACTTAAAGGTCTAACACGATCACCACACACAATCATGTGGGCTATTGTGTGTGATATATGCATTCTTATCTTCTGAATTCAAAAAAATAAGTTTGAGAAACATAAGTTGCATGGGACAAAAGCAATTTTTTAAAAAAAAGAGTTTTAGATTCCAAATAACAATTATTATGTACAATTATATTGAAGTTTGATTCTAGTGAATTAATTTTCTATTTTTATGGTTTTTATCTCTACACTAAAGGATTTTCTATGTTAAATCATGTTTTTAGTTTTTTTTAGTCATCTTTATCATTTAAATACTATTGGGTAGACTGGCACAATTTAATCACAGCGGAAATAATCAAACCTCCCCGATTTGCAAGAATATATTAGGAGCATAAAATATCAGTGCTAAATGTGGATGTAAACCAGCAACGAAACAACAACAACAAACAAAATCTATACAATAACACCAAGATTTACGTGGAAAACCCCCTTCGATGTGAAGAGGTAAAAACCACAAGACCCAAAGGTCTATAAATCCACTATCACCAAAATCAGAGCAAGAGTACACAATACAACAACATCATATTGATATCTAACCCTTAACAACATCACAAAGGCACTAGAATCAAAATACAAGATCAAAGATCTAAAATGTCACCAAAAACAGCTTCGAATTCAAAAATTAGTAACTCACAGTCTAACCATTAAAAACTGATCTCCACCAGTCAAAATGAAGTTTGGTGAGTCTTCTACCTCCAGTTAAAATTTCAGAATGATCGGACGATGTTTGGCGCTCCGATCGTGAAGAAAACCAGACGCTGCTGCAATAGAACCCTAGCTGGATTTTTCTGCACTCCTCTCTGTTTTGGTTCTATTTTCCCGTAATGAAAACACAGCTGCACACCCCTTTTCAGTTGTTGCATAATGCCCTTTTTAAGTGTACTCAAAATGGGCTCAAGAATTAACAAAAAATTTGGGCCAAAATTATTCAATTGTTTGGGCTTTTCTCCACAAAGTTGGGAGCCCCAAAACCCAACAAATCTCCCCCTACCGACTATATGGAGGATCTTGCCATCCCGGCAAGAGAACAACTAACTTCAAACTTACATCTTGGCAAAATTTTTGTCATCATATCAGCCCCATTATCATCCTATGAATTTTCTCAAGTTCAATCAACTTTTCATCCATCACATCACGTATCCAATGATACCTCACTTCAATATGTTTCGACTTATAATGAAAAGTAGGATGCTTTGTAAGATGTATTGCACTTTGACTATTACAAAATAAAACATACCTATCTTGAGAGTAACCAAGTTCCTTCAAGAACCTTTTTAAATATAACAGCTCTTTGCATGCTTCTGTAGCTACAATGAATTCAACTTCAGTTGTTGATAAAGCAACACATTTCTACAACCTAGATTGCCAAAAAATAGCTCCCCCTGCAAATGTAGTCAAGAACCCTGAAATAGACCTTAAGGTATCAACATCTCCACCCATATTAGAATCAGTATAATCCGTAAGAGCCATATCTGAATCAGAGTAACCCGTGAGAACTGATTTCCCACCTCCAAAGCAAAGCTTTAAACCTGAAGTACCACGAAGATATCTCAATATCTACTTAACAGCATTCCAATGCTCTTTTCCTGGATTGGAAAGAAATCTGCTCACTACACCAACTGCATGAGCTAAATCAGGTCTTATACATATCATAACATACATCAAACTACCAACAATAGAAGAATAAGGAATATTTTTCATTTCTTTCTTCTCTTCATTAGTGGAGGGACTCTATTTGCTACTCAACTTCATATGTGTCGCCACAGGAGTGCTAACTGGCTTAGCCTTGTCCATTCGAAATCTCTCAAGCACTTTCTCAATGCACCCTTCTTGTGATAACCACAACTCCTTGCTTTTCTGTATCTGGAAATGCTTATCCCAAGAATTTTCTTTGCTAGCCCTAAATCTTTCATGTCAAAGGACTTCCTCAATTCCTGCTTCAACCTGCAAATTCTGGAAGCACTTTGACCAACAATAAGCATATCATCAACATAAAGCAATAAGATAATAAAAGCACCATGGGAGAATTTTTGAACAAATACACAATGATCACAAGTAGTCTTCTTGTAGCCCTGTTGCCTTATCACAAACTCAAACTTCTTGTAACATTATCTTGGAGCTTGTTTCAAGCCATACAAGCTCTTTTCTAACTTACACACATAATCCTCTTTGCCTTTCACCCTAAACCCTTCTGGTTGTTCCATATAAATTTCTTCACTCAAATCAACATGAAGAAAAGCAATCTTCACATCCATTTGCTCAATCTCTAAGTCAAAGCTCGCAGCCAACCCCAACACAGTCCGGATTGAAGATACTCTCATAACGGGTGAAAAAATCTCATCAAAATCAACTCCCTTTCTCTGACTGAAACCCTTAACAACTAATCTTGACTTGTACCTTGGTTTGGAAGTGTTCTCTTCGTACTTCAGTCTGTAGACCCACTTGTTCTTCAAAGCTCTTTTTCCCTTAGGTAATGGTACCAACTCAAAAGTATGATTATCATGCAAAGATTTCATCTCATCATTCATTGCATGAAACCATTCCTGCTTGTCTACACTTTCCATAGCTTCTTCAAAACATTCAGGCTCTCCCCTGTCAGTTAAGAGCACATACTCACTTGAAGAATATCTAGTTGACTGTTGTCTATCTCTCGTAGACCTTCTGAGTACAACTTCTTGCTGATCATCATTAACAACATCAGAAGGATTTTGCAAGTTATTGTCTTGCTGACCATCAACAAAATCTTCATGTTGCATATGAGTTTCAACTGTATCACCACCAACTGTAGTAGGCCAATATGGTGTAAAACTAGGATCAACATCAATGAGGTCATCTTGAGAGTGAGAATCTAAATTCCCTGCCTTCTCAATATTATCAATAGCCTGGTCTTCACAAAACACCACATCACGGCTCCGTATGACCTTTTTCTCAACTAGATCATACAATTTGTAACCAAACTCATCTTGACCATATCCAATGAAAATGCATTGCCTTGCCTTGGCATCTAACTTTGACCTCTCATCTCTAAGAACATGAACATAAGCTTTGCAGCCAAACATCCTCAAATGATCACAAAAGGTGTTCTTCCCAATCCAAACATTTTTTGGAACATCACCTTACAAAGCAACAGTAGGAGTCAGATTAATAACATAAGTAGCAGTATGTAAAGCCTCACCCCAAAATGATTGTGGAAGCTTCGACTCCAGTAACATGCAACACGATCCATCAAGGTTCTGTTCATTCTCTTAGCCAGCCCATTCAACTGAGGCGTCTTGGGAGGCGTCTCTTGGTGTCTGATCCCTTGTTGCCTACAATACTCCTAAAACGGTCCACGGTACTCAACACCATTGTCTGTCTTGATCCATTTCAATTTATTTCCAGTCTGCCTTTCAACTATAGCTTAAAACTCCTTAAACTTATCAAGCACTTGATCTTTGGTCTTCAAAACATAAACCCAAAGCTTCCTTAAATGATCATCAATAAAAGTCACAAAATAAGATGCACCACCATTAGTTTTTACCTTCAAAGGACCACAAACATCTTAATGAACCAAATCTAACAAATTTGGTTGCCGGTGAGGAGGATTAGTCTTGAAAGATACTCGATTATATTTGCCTTCAAGACAATGAGAGCAATTTTCAAAACTCGAACTCTTAGCACTTGGAAGAACATTTTTCTTCACTAAATTTTCAAGTCCTTTGGCACTAATATGACCCAATCTCTTATGCCACAAATTTGGTGAGCATTGCTTCTCAACAACATTCACTGAGCCATCTGAAATTGAAGCTTGTAACAAATACAAATTTTCCTTCAACTTCGAACCTTTAGCCAAAATCAAGGATCCTTTGCTGATTTTCCATTTCCCATCAACAATGTTAGTGCCATAACCATTGCCATCAAGTTTCCCAATGGAAATCAAGTTCAACCGAACATCAGGAGCATGCCTAACATCTTTAAGTAGCACTGTAGAGCCAGAGCTCATTTTCAAACAAATATTTCCCATGCCAATAACTTTAGCAAGACCATTGTTGCCCATCCTCAAGGAACCAAAGTCACCTGCAGTGTAAGTGCTGAAAAATTCTCTTCTAGGAGTAACATGGACTGCAGCACCTGAGTCACCAACCTAGCATGCATCAGAAGAGACCAAATTAAGATTACAAACATCATAAACAATGACAAGATCAGCACTTGTAGTAGCAGCAACACAATTAGTATTACTTTCTTCAGACCTATCTAAATTTTTGTTGCTCCCATTCTTTTTATTTTTCAACTTCCAACAATCCTTGTTGAAGTGATCTTCCTTATGGCAGTAATGGCACTCAACATTCTTATACTTGGACCTGGACTTGCTTCTACTTTTTCCTCTATTACCCTAACCTTTGTTTTGATTTCTCGCCCTCTGCTTTGTAACCAAAACCTCAGTCTGCGATGATGAGCCCTGAGTTTTTCTTCTAATCTCTTCATTAAGAATTCCATTCTTGGCATAATCAAAGGACATTTTTCCTTCAGGAGCAGAATTAGTATGTGAGACTCGAAATGTCTCCCACGAGTCAGGCAAAGTGTTTAGTAGCCATAAACCAAGTATCTCATCCTCAAAGGTAACACCAACACTGGACAACTGATTTAACACACCTTGAAAGTCATTCACATGATTAGATACAGGTGTACCCTCAGAGTACCTCAAATTAATCAACTATTTCAACAAGTATAATTTATTGTTACCGTTCTTGGAAGCATACAACTTTTCAAGTGTATTCTAGCGTGTCTTTGCATTTGTTTCATTTGCAACAAGATAGGGACATTGTCATCCACCCATATTCTAATATAATCACAAACTTGTTCATGCTCAAAGGCCCATTCTTCATCATTCTTAGACTCTGGCTTATCAGTAGCAAACATAGGTAATGCGAACTTTTCACAAATAGAAGATCTTTCATTTTACCCTTCCAAATGTGATAATTCAAGCCATTCAAAGAAACCATCTTACTAGTATTAATTACCTCCATAATTCAAGCAGATCAAAGCAACCAACCTGGCTTTGATACCACTCTATTGGGTAGACTGGCACAATTTAATCACAGCGAAAATAATCAAACCTCCCCGATTTGCAAGAATATATTAGGAGCATATATAAAATACCAATGCTGAATATGGATGTAAACCAGCAACGAAACAACAACAACAAACAAAATCTACACAACAACACCAAGATTTACGTGGAAAACCCCCTTCGATGTAAAGAGGTAAAAACCACAAGACCCAAAGGTCTATAAATCCCCTATCACCAAAATTAGAGCAAGATTACACAATACAACAGCATCATATTGATATCTAGCCCTTAACAACATCACAAAGGCACTAGAATCAAAATACAAGATCAAAGATCTTAAACGTCACCAAAAACAGCATCGAATTCAAAAATTTGTAACTCATAGTCTAACCGTTGAAAACTAATCTCCATTTGTCAGAATGAAGCTTGGTGAGTCTTCTACCTCCAGTTAAAATTTCAGAACGATCGGACAACGTTTGGAGCTCCGATCATGAAGAAAACTAGACGCTGCTGCAGTAGAACCCTAGCTGGATTTTTCTGCACTCCTCTCCGTTTTGGTTGTTTTCCCGTAATGAAAACACAGCTGCACACCCCTTTTTAAGTGTACTCAAAATGGGCTCAAGAATTAACAAAAAATTTGGGCCAAAAATATTCAATTGTTTGGGCTTTTCTCCACAAAGTTGGGAGCCTAGAAACCCAACAAATACTTTGTTATTAGTTAAGTGATATCGTTGATCCTATGAGTGTTATTGCTCAGAGTCCAACAACTAGTGTTAGAGTCTTATGTGTGAAAAGTGGAAATAACTTTATGATAAAGTTGACATTGACTTATTATTCAATATGGAGATCTATGATGGAACATCTCATGTATTACAAGAATGTCTAGTTGGAAAAGATGAAGTCAAAACCTTAGACTATTAGATAGTGGATTGATATTAGTATATTCAATCACTTATTTTAAGAAGAGTTTAGAGATTGTACCTTGGGAACATTCTTAGGAGATTGATTCGTCAATGGTACTGATTTGCAAAGTAGGGGTTATTCGCTTTCGATCTCTGTATGCTCTTTTCCCTGATCTACTGGTACATCTTCTTCACTTTCTATTGTAACATTCTCAGCATTCTCAATTTCTTCTTCACTATTGGTTGTCATTCATTGACCCTTAATTGAATTTTTCATAGATAAATTCTCATATCTGAAACAGAAGCTGATATTTCTTCTCCAAAGCCCAAACGGTTTGTCCAATTCTGCTCTTCACTTATCATCTCTCCCTAAAGAGAGGATTGGGAAGGTTGTGCTGAGAAAATTTTCTCAAATTCTAGAAAGATGACATCCATGGTTGTATAACATTGTTTAGCAATAGGATCATAACACCAATACCCCTTGTTTTGTGCCTCATACCTTAAAAAGATACAATGAACAACACATAGGTCAAGTTTTGTCCTTTGATTTTTGTGAAGATGAATATACGCAACATAACCAAACTTTCTCGGTGGAAGCATTAGAACATAAGGTAATGTCACATGATGAGCAAGAACCTGAAAAGGGGTTTTAAAGTTCAAAACTCGCGATGGCATTCTATTCAACAAGTAAATATCCATAACTCTGCGTCTGTCCAATATTGCTTGGGGACATAGGTAGCAGTTAAGAGTGCTCTAGTGGTTTCCAAGATATGTATGTTCTTTCATTCGGCAATGCCATTATGTTGTGGTGTTTGAGAACAAGTTGTCTCATGATGCAAACCATGTGTCTGAAAGTATTCTTGCATTTGTGTATTGTCATATTTCCCGCCATTATCAAATCGAAGAATTTGAAGTTTGACAAAGAATTGTGTTCTGATCATACCATGAAATGATTGAAAAATTCCAAACACCTCATACTTATTCTTCATCAGATAGAGCCATGTCATTCATGTACAAGCATCCACAAAGGTCACAAACCATTTAACACCAAGAGAAGTACAAATAAGGGCAGGCCCTAAACATCAGAATGCACAATCGAAAAAGGAATTTCACTTTTATTTAGAATTATTGGAGAAGGCACACGATGAATCTTAGCCTGAACACAAGCTTCACATCTTAAATCTAACTCATTCAAATTTGAAAATAAACCTTGAAATAAATGTCTCAAATAAAAAAATGAGGGATGCCCCATTCTATTGTGTCATAACAGGATCTGCCTTTCTTTAACCCCAATGTGATGCACACTATTTGTCCTTCCATGACTGAAATCATCCATGTAATACAACCCCTCCCTTTTAATACCACGAACAATGATCTCTTTGGTGAGAATACCCTGAAACAAACAAAATCTAGGATACATTAGTGTACAACAACTCAATTACTCAATTTCTTAGGCCATATATAACAGTTTATTAGAGAGGTGCTCCATATGATTCACAACCATCACAACGTTTTGGTCTATATGATTCACAACCATCACAACGTTTCCAAAACATTGTGATGGTCTGTTGTTATCCATTGTCTCTGTAATTGGCAAAGCAATAAATAGACAATTATGGGTTAGTTTTTAGGTCCCTAACCTTCAACTTTCAATTTTGACTAAAGTTTTCACCGTTAACTAGAGAGTTTTAGAGGTTACAAGATTCAGAAACATTTCACTTTTCCTAGTGGGATTTAACCAATGGATCAAGCTTTTTGAGTAGCAATTGCTAGAGGTATGGTTGTTTCAGTTATGTTTCCACCTATCTTATATATACATACAACATCCTCACGTATATATCAACAACATTTATATAGTATAAATGTTGTTGATATATACGTGAGGATGTTGTATGTAATACATGAAATTGCATGTAAATGATTTTAATTATCATTTGGTATCAGAGCCCAATGTATACCTCTGCCTTACATATCCTCTGTCATGCTCCATTTTTGTTTTGTTTTTGAACATGTCTAACATATGCATGCATCATATGTCTGACAAAGAGGTGGACATTGGTGTGCATGCGGAATGTTATAGTTGTGTTTTGGCACATAATGTTGCAAGTTGCACCAATTGGAGGTGTGATGCATACCGAGAGGATGGATGTCGTTGGGTTGCATGGTGCTTTTGGATATTGTTAGCCATGCAACATGCGTCCTGTTTCTTCTCCTAGGTGTGTTATGACCGTATTCGACTCATCATCATTATCCCACTCTTTAGCAACGTCTCTTCCGCATGTATGGCCTGCCTCTAGTGCAGGTTGGAACGGGATCACACCAACCCAACTGGAGGTTGAAGATGACTACTATATTTTAAAAAAAAATCTTAATTAGTTAAGTAATAATTAATTAAGTTAATGTCTGGTTCCTTGATGAGTTAATTAAGCATTTAACCTAATTTTTGTGATTTTTAATTATAAAAACATTTTTTGGAATTAATATTTTGTGAATATTAATTATTTTAATTTGTATGTTAGATTAAGAATTAAACGTTGAAAATTGTATGATTAATATTTGCATTAAATTAGACATGCAAGATTTTAAAAAGTGATTTTATGCACATTAAAGTTGTTTATTTGTTAAATAACTATTTGCACGCATTATATATGTAATTATATATGTAATTAATTGAAAATTTTATTTATAAATTTATGAACATTATACATGCAAAAGTAAATTAAATAATTTGTACGTGGTTATTTGATTTATTTGCATTATTACTTATTTGATGCAATATTTAGTTTTAATTATGATTAAAATAATATGAGGAGATTCATATAATTTTAATTGATTAGGGAGTAGCCACAACGTCTTTAATTGATTAAAATTATATATTTAAGTTTATGGATCACTGTAAACATTAGTTGTAGTTAATCATATGTATATATATAATAAAATCTGCTCACAAGAATTTTTGTTATATGTATATGATTAATTAGGATAAACTATCACCTTATATTTCTTGATTTACCTACAGGAATAAAAAAAAAGAAACATAATTTGATAGTTTATCAAATGCATCTAAGTTTAGCCCACAAATAAATTTTAGGTCACTAGATTCCTGAATTCATACCTGATTTACTCCTGAATTCATACATGATTTACATCAATAAATCATAGTAATTTTGGTCTCATAATTTTTTTAATAAGCATGTATGTTTAATAATTTTGCAGTTATTTTACTTGCAAATATCTCTGAAGTTAAGCGTGACATTCCCGAATTAAAGGGTGATAATTATAAGATATGGAAGGAGAGAGTGCTTCTTCATTTGAGTTGGATGGATATAGAATATACTATAAGGAAATGAACCACCTGCTATAACTAAAACCAGCTCTCCAGATGTAGTTATTCTTTAAGACAAATGGGAGCGATCCAATCGTTTCTTTGTGATGTTCATCAAGACTAAGATATTTACTGGTATCTATGGTTCTGTTAAACAACATTTTAATGTGAAAGATCTTCTAAAATCCATCGATGAGCAATTTGCTACACCTGACAAGGCTTTTGCCAGCACCATAATAATGCAATTATCACCTATAAAGCTCACTAAGATAAAAGGTGTGCATGATCATATCATGCACATGAGGGACATAGTGACTCGGTTAGAAGCTTTAGAGGTGAAAATGTCTAAATCTTTACTGGTTCATTTTATTCTAAACACTCTGCCCTAACAACATGGTCCTTTTAAAATTTCTTACAACACAGATAAAGACAAATGGTCAATTAATGAGCTATTGATCATGTGTACTCAAGAAGAAGGAAGATTGGCTATGTAAGAGGGTGAAAAAGAGAACTTGACTACACATGGAAAGAAAAAAAAGGATCAAGGCAAAAATAAGAAAAAGGTAAGATTCCTCCTTAGCAAAAAAGGATCGGGGCAAAAATAAGGGAAAAGGAAAGATTCCTCCTTAGCCTGAGATAAAGAAAGCATCAAAGTGTTTCTTCTACAAAAAAAGGGGACACATGAAGAAAAAATGCTTAAAATTTAAGAACTAGCTCCAAACGAAACGTACCCACCTTTCATTTACCTTGCAGGGTATGCACAACCTAAAGAAACCAGTGGGAAGTAAACAATACATCTATTTAGGAGGTAAGATGAGTTCACATGTGGAAGTCATTGGCATTTGTAGTTTAACATTAAGCGGTGATTTTATTTTACATCTAAAAAATACCTTTTATGTACCAATTTTTTCTCGAAATTTAATTTCTATTTCAAGATTTGTACCGTTGGGTTTTACCTTTAATTTTAAAGATTATGGTTTTCAATTATCTAGTTAATCTAGACTTCTTAGACATGGTGTTTTGATTGATGGTCTTTATTCTCTTAAATTACAAAATGGCACTGCTTATACTTCTATGCATATTATTGTTGGGATAAAATGATGTATTGTAAATAAGGATTGCTCTATGTTATGACATCAGAGATTAGGGCACATCTCCATTGAGAGACTTAAGAAATTGGTAAATGTAGGAGTACTTAGTACTTTGGATTTTTCTAATTATGAGACTTGTGTCGGTTGCATTAAAGGTAAGCAAACTAACAAGTCTAAAAGAGGTGCAAAGAGGAGTACAAATCTATTAGAAATCATACATACTCCGATTCAGACTTTGCTGGCTGCATTGATTCAAGAAAATCAACTTCTAATTATATTTTTCATGTTAGCTAGTGGAGTTGTATCTTGTAGAAGCGTCAAGCAGACCTTGACTGCTACTTCTACTATGGAAGCTGAGTTCATATCGTGTTTTGAGGCCACCTTGCATAGTGTATAGTTAAGAAGTTTTATATCTGAGCTTAAAGTTGTGGACTCCATTTCTAAGTTGTTAAAGTTATACTATGATAACTCAGCCGCAGTTTTTATGGCTAAAAACAATAAGAGTGGAAGTTGAAGTAAGCGTATCGATATTAAATATTTATCCATAAGAGAACGTGTGAAGGAAAAGAAAGTGATCATTGAGCACATTAGTACTGAGCTAATGATTGTGGATCCTTTGACTAAAGGCATGTCACCTGTGCAATTTAAGGATCATGTAGTACAAATGGGACTAGGTCCTGTAAAATAATGAATGTACCTTATTATCAATAAAACTCTTATTTAATGTGATGTTTCTCATATGGTTTATACACCTATAAATATTCATTTTGTTATATTAAGAATCTTTATTAAGTTTGGACTTAGAATAAACATATGGTTTATTCATTAAGTTGAAGGATTATATGTAAAGACGTAATATAATGTAATACATGGAAGGTATTACTCATTATAAGAAAACTATCATCATAATTCATATATTTTATTTCTCCATAAAGTCAATGTTGAATTATATAGACCAAGTAGGAGAATGTTGGAATATTCTTGTAGTCCATATGATTCACAACCATCACAACATTGTCTGTTGTTGTCCGTTGTCTCTATAATGGGTAGAGTAATATATGGACAGTTATGGGTTGATTTTTGGGTCTCTGACCTTCGGCTTTCAATTTTGAGTAAAGTTTACACCATTAACAGGAGAGTTTGAGAGGTTAGAAGATTTAGAAACGTTTCACTTTTGGCAATCGGATTTAACCAATGGATCAAGCTTTTCGGGTAGCAATGGCTGTAGGTATGGTTGTTTCCGTCATGCTTCCGCTCATGTTTGTATACGTGAGGATGTTGTATGTAATACATGAAATTTCATGTAAATGATTTTAACAATCAAACTGTTCCAGCCCCTCCCACTGGATATGTTACGCCATTTGCATTGACAATGCTTGTACGTTTTGGTTGCGTTTCCTTGACAAAATCACAAGGTTCAAATGTCATATGGTCAGTTGCCCCTGAATCAATGCTCCAGTCACCATGATTCTCTTTTGAACAAACGAGAGCACTCCCATTGTTACCTGCATCAATCTGAGTCGTAGCTTCAGTTGTAGAGGTAATCAACTCATGTTGTGGTACAAGAGAGAGTTCAGAATCTGTGGTCACATGGGCTGCTCGTCAAGGATTACATTCCATTGGATTTGGGCTGATTTCTCTCCATAGGCCTTGGAGGTTGGTGTAGTATGTTTTGATGGATCCTCCTTCTTGTTTCGGTCTTGTTACATTTCTTTTGAGATCATATACTTGTGAAGAGTCAGTGCCATCAAAGTATGTTGTAGCAATACTATCCTATACTGCTATCGGAGTTGGAAATCTGACAAAATTGCTGATTAATCTTGTGTCCATAGAGTTAATCGACCATTCCTTCACTACTGCATTCTCCGTTCTCCATTTTTTGAAATCAGGATCTGTCACTTGGGGCTACGAAAGGTCCCTATTTACATATCCCAGCTTGTCTTTGCGTGAGATATACATCTCGACAACCTGGGACCATAGCGCATAGTTGGTGCCATCCAACTTGATGCCAATCTGTGGTGTAGACTTATGGCTCACTGTTTGATTCTGAGTTTGAACCTGATTTAGCACTCAGTGACATTTTAGATGTTAGGTCTGCAAGGATAGACTTCTCTCCTTCGAGTTGTCCTATCATAGCCATAAGTTTGTCCGTTGTTTTTCATATTCTTCTGTCTGTCTAATATTTTTCCAGAAATTCTATGGGTCGTAGAACACATGCTCTGATGCCATGATGAAAAGAATGGATTCACTCTATTTATTTCGTATAATGAATATCACTTTATTTGAAACTTGTAATGCAAATTTGTTTGAATTATTCAAAATAATATCATTTTAAAGGGAAGGATTTAATCGTTAGGCTGAGTTTTCAAATCTAAATCAAACCAAAGTTCAATCAAATAGGTAAACTGGAGTTGAGCTAGACTCAAGTTACCATCTTTATTGCCCTTCTGAAGTTATCTTCTCAAAAGCCTTTCAACATGGGTTTCGAGGGAGTTACAACTTATTTAAACCTTAAAAATGAAATATATCAAAAAATTGGGTAGGACGGAATAATTACGAATCCTTTTTAATTTGATTTTTCAAAAATCAATATTACTTTAAGTTTTATAAAATGATTCACGCATAAATCATAATAAAATATAAATCTTAATTTGTATCTTATTTTGAAGCTTTACCTTTTCTTATCATTTTCCTTGAATTGTATCTAAAATTAGATTATCTCAACCATCATAATCGCACAAGTTTTCGGCCATCAAACAATTACAAAGATTTTAAAAATTTTTATTTAAATTTTTTAATAAATTGCATGAAACTTAAAAAATTTTGAAAAATTCTTTATAAAATTCATAAATTATATTTGTATTTGAGAAAGACTGACATGGTTCTGACCATTTTTACTACCTTTGCAAGTTATGAAATTTCAGTTTACATCTGTAGATAGTAAAAGAACCACTACTAGCTCCAGTGATGAATTTTGAGCTTCCAGTAAGTAGAATGAGAGCTTCTTGTTGCAGCTCTCAAAAGCCTTTCAACATGGGTTTCGAGGGAGTTACAACTTATTTAAACCTTAAAAAATGAAATATATCAAAAAATTGGGTAGGACGGAATAATTACGAATCCTTTTTAATTTGATTTTTCAAAAATCAATATTACTTTAAGTTTTATAAAATGATTCACGCATAAATCATAATAAAATATAAATCTTAATTTGTATCTTATTTTGAAGCTTTACCTTTTCTTATCATTTTCCTTGAATTGTATCTAAAATTAGATTATCTCAACCATCATAATCGCACAAGTTTTCGGCCATCAAACAATTACAAAGATTTTAAAAATTTTTATTTAAATTTTTTAATAAATTGCATGAAACTTAAAAAATTTTGAAAAATTCTTTATAAAATTCATAAATTATATTTGTATTTGAGAAAGACTGACATGGTTCTGACCATTTTTACTACCTTTGCAAGTTATGAAATTTCAGTTTACATCTGTAGGTAGTAAAAGAACCACTACTAGCTCCATTGATGAATTTTGAGCTTCCAGTAAGTAGAATGAGAGCTTCTTGTTGCAGCCCTCTGCAACAAAATCTGAAGGCTATCACTATGCCAATATTCTTTGTAAAACTGAAAACCAACCTACATAGGGTTGAGGTCACTTGTTCCTATTATATCGAGTCTACCATGTTTTACGAGCATCTATCTATCTAATTTTTGTAGGTCCTATTTATTGAATGAATGGATGCTCATAGAATAAGATAAGCACAAGTAATGGAATAGATACACTGTAATAATTGATTTTGTGCATTTTGATTAGAATTGTGATCCAACCACGTAAAAACAACCTATCAAGTCGTTGTTCAGAAGGACAGAACTCATAGGACAAGTCAGGTAACAATTGAACATCTTGCATTTCAATCCTCAACCATCTATCCAGTAAGTATAAGGAGGGAAATCATCAATTTGTCAACAAATGAGCATTGCTAACTTTTAATTAGAACATCCACAAAGTAGGGTTAGACTTATACTAATTATTGCACCCTATTAAATTAATTGTATTATTTTTTAATATTGGACTTATAATAATTATTGCACCCCATTAAATTAATTGTATTTTTTTAATATTAAAAATATAGTTTTGTATTTTACATGAGAATTAAATATGTCTTGAACAAACAATCAGGGTCTTGAGTTAAGGATTAAGTCAACTTTAGACTTAGAAATATAGATATGCTTGATTCACTTATTCTTTTAATTTTAAATTAAGAATATTTTATAAATACTGTTAGGAATAACCTTCTGATTTTACCATCTTGTTTTGCAAGATACTGTGAAAATGAATCTTTTGTATTTTTCAGGTTAGTGTAGTTTGCAAGAAAAAAGAAAAAGATCAACACACAAAGTTTACTTGGTTCGATAGCTTAATGCTATCTACGTCCAAGGATCAAAGTCACACAGCTAGTTTTACCAAGATCAGAAAAGAAAGATTCAAATTACAAGTGGACGAGTGTTTTGATAAAACACTTGCAAGAGTTCCCTATGAACTCACTAGCACTCACTTTGTAAGTAATCTCAGCAACTCTATAACTTCTAACCTTCTATTTGTATATCTCTCACTGATTACTTGAGTAACAATGAAAATCTGTGTGTGTGTATCTTTCTTCTTCTTTTTTTTGTATCTTGAACTGATGAGGTTTCTGTCTTTATATAGGCTTCATTGCAGTAGTTGTTTGTTCAACCTTCACAACAAATGCTTGAATGTCATCTAAGAGGTGGCATCACGTGACTCTCATGTGAGTCACTTAAACTCCTTATACGCAGCATTTTTCTCAAGTCTTCTTTAGTTTCTCTGTTCTGCGTTTTTGACTTGTCCTCTTTTGTTAAGTGTCTTGCGTTATCCTTGTAGATTGGAAGACCTTTGACTTTCTTATCATCTGTTAAGTTAAAACTCACCACACTTCACACACTCACAAAATCCCTAGATCCCTAAATGTGATCCTTGACTTTGTGAGCCCAAATCTGCTGGTTGCATTAAAATTGGTGGAGAATTGTGACTTGCTTCACAAACACGTTATCAAAAATAATTGAATAGTCTTTAAAATATTTTAATAGGAACCTATTGTTCTTAACTTTCGTGTTTCCTTCTCTTTTCTTCATCAGCTTCTTTTTATAGAAGCGGACATATTTTCTAACCATGAAGTTGAACTCTTCATCTCCATCTATTTGCAAATTAATGTCACCTTCATCACTGTTTGATTCATTAGTTGCTTTTAATGTCATTCATTTTCTATAGGAAGATCCTTCATCTCGCCTAAGCTCGGTTTCATAGATCATCATATTTCCTTATAGCCAGTCGAGTGAAATAATATCTTGATCCTTTACAGTTTTTAGAGTTGTCACCTTAGGTCTCAGTTCCTTTGGTTGTGATCTTAGAATCTTTATTACGAGCTCATCATTAGGTGATAAGTCAAATTATTTATATATGATTTTGGGATAGAATTGGAACTAATTTGACTTATCTTCATTTGACTTATGCACTTTATTTGGTTAATTCTCACATTTCAACTTTATTTCTTAATAGGTACAATTGGAGATATTTTGGGGCAAACCACATAACTTTCATTGTAGATGTTGGATTAGATTCATTCAAGTACGCTTTCGAAGAGGACTCCGAACTCTACAACTTCTATAAAGATCTCGAGGAGATATTTGGCCTTTTAAAGGGTTAAAAGTGCACATTTCTAAATATACTCAGTGTATGTCTGCCTAGCAGACATCATGTCCCTTCAAACAGACATGAGCAAAGAAAAAAGGCTGACATACCTATGAGTATGTCCCTTTAAACAGACATCATGTCCTTTTAAATGGACATCATGTCCGCTTAATGGACATTCACTGTCCAAACTGCTCCAAAGACTCAAGAAGGCCCGCCTAACGGACATTAAGTCCACTTAACAGACATTGACGATGCAGACGCGATTTTCATTCCCCCGTTTAGCAAAAACTAGGTTTATTTGACCCCAAGACACTATATATATTCATTTTGAAGACCTAAATAGGGGATCTGGCACTAAAAACAAGGCAGAAACAAAGGAAGCACAAAAATAAAGGAAAAGAAGAGGAAGAAGGGAGAGAGAAGCAAGCTTATTTTTGTATTCTTTCAACTTTCTCTCTCTACACTGTCTTCATTATTGCTTGTTTCTATTTGTTCAGATTCTATTATCATGTGCTAGAACTAAACCCCATTTAGGGTTAGGGATGTAGCCTATTTTGGGGATTGATTGATGCTTTATGGATTGATTGGTATTGAATGAAAGTTCTTGAGTTATATTTATCTTTTTTGAACTTCATTGTTGTTTCTATGCTTGATCACTATAGATGCAATGTTAGGAATCATATGATCGACTAAGAGGTGAAGTGTGATTTGTGCACTAGAAAGATAAACACATTAGATTTAGAGATAGAGATATCCTAAACTAGTGTGATAACTTAAGGTTGCTTGTTCTTAATGAATTTGATTAGTTAGGTTTCACATTTAGAAATGGTAATCAACTAGTTAGGTATTCTTATATGTCTTGAGAGAGAATATAAGTGAATTTGTGCAGCTATTATTATAACCTGTCATTCAATCAATTCCATAATTTATCAATCAATTCCTTAAATTGGTGAATCCCGAAGCCTAAATCTCAACATCGAAATTTTTCTTGCTTGTTTATTCATATTCGTCTCAATTAATTGTTCACTCTAATCCAATCATCTTTTAATTTTCTGATCACTTTGGTACAAGTAATTAAAATTAATTTAGTAGTGAGTATTTTAGCCCTCGTGGGATATGACCTTGGAATATTTGATATGTAAGTACTAGGAACGACTATGTGCACTCGCAGATTTTGTCGACCAAGTTTTTAGCGTCGTTGTCAGGGACGAATTTATATTTGCTACCATTAATTCTATTCATTTTTTTTACCTTAAGTTTTGATCCATTAGACACTCTTAAACTCTTTTTTTCTTTGTTCTATTTCAGGAGCTACATGCACTTGAGGCGTTCAAGAAATTTAAACGATGATCAGTTAATTGAATCAAATCCTAAGATTGAACGCACTTGTAGAAGGAACAACGCCCAAAGAAGAAGAGTGATGGCAAATAATAATCAAGATCCAATTCTGGATAAAGAGCAAGAGATGGGGAATGAACAATTCAATGGAGGAAATCAAACTAAACCAGTAGTTATTAATCCTACAATGAGAAGAATTAGAGACTATCAGATGTCGTTTATTGCTAGCAACCCTTCTTGAATTCGATTAACTGCGGTAGCAAGGAATTATGAGCTGAAGCAGATTCATCTATCGATGTTGTCGCAATTGAATGGAATGTTGAGTAAAGATGCCCTAGCTTTTATGAGAGACTTTTAAGCAACAATACAAACTCTTCCGTTATATGGATTGTCTGAAGATGAGATGAGGCTGAGGTGTTTTCCCTATTGCATAAAGGGATTAGAAAGAAATTGGTTGTTGAGTTTGGAAGTAGACTCTATTAATACTTAGGATAAGGTGATGGAGAATTTCATGATGAAGTAGTACCCAGCCCATAAAACTCTTGAACTACGAAAGATGATACACTGGTTCTCGCAGAAGGAAGGAGAAAAATTTCATGAGGCATGGGAGCTATTTAATGATCTCCTCAACCAATGTCCTCACCATGGATTTGACACTTACTCCTTGACTCAGTTCTTCTACTATGGTCTCACCGATCACAATCAAACTTTCATGGAATTAAATGCTGGTGGGAATATTAGTGACCTAAGTTTGCAAGAGTTGTGGAATATCTTTAAGAAAGTTGCGAAGAATTCACATTATAAGGTGACAAGGAGCAACGTTGCTACTTTTAACGAAGTGGGATCGAGATCTGACATAACTTATCAAGTTGCTGAGATAAATAAGAAGTTGAATATATTGATGAATGATAACATGTCTAGTAGGGATCCTTGCACTGGTAGATTTGGGCATAAAACAGTTGGTTGTATATACAACACTGCAGCAATAATGCCGAAGGAAGAGGTGAGCTATGTTGGTAGCCAAGGTCAAAATTTTGATCCTTTCTCAAACACCTACAATGAAGGTTCAAATTTTCATCCTAATTTTTCATGAAAAAGTCAAGGGGCTGCATAACCAATGGGATTACCTGGGTTCCAAGTGCCACAAAAACTGTAGTATTCACCTCCTTCATCTTCTGCACAATAACAATTTCCTTCCCCTTCAAAGAAAAAAGTGGATAGGCTTGAAGATATGTTTACCCAACTTATGAGCAAGATAGATCAAAATGCTTAAGCTAGCTCTCAAGCCATGAATAGAATGGAGTAGAACATCTAGTCTAACCAAGCTGCCATCAAAAATTTGGAGGTGCAAATCAGTCAAGTGGCGAAAGAGGTAAGTGAAAGAGGTAAGGGAAAGCTACCTAGCAATACTTAAATGAATCCAAAACAAGAGTGTATGGCAATTAGTTTGAGGAGTGGTAAGGTAGTAGAAGGTGTGGTTCCTAAAGAGAAGGAAGATAGGATAAATAAAACCAAGGATGCTAAAAGTGTGAATTTGGATAAAGAAGAAGGGCCTAAGGAAACCAAACCAAGGAAACAATCCTCACCAAGTTCAGAATTTTCCTTTGTGCCACCCATAACCCCAAAGGGTAAGGCAGAAGCATGATGATTCCAAATTTCAAAATTTCCTTGACCTTTTCAAAAAGATCCATATCAATATCCCTTTCGCGGAAGCACTTGCTGAGATGCCCGCTTATACCAAGTTTTTGAAGGAAATCATCCCCAACAAAAAAAAAGCTGGACAATTTTAGGACGGTAGCCTTAACTGAGAAGTGTAGTTCTATTTTACAAAATAAACTACCCCCTAAGTTAAAGGATCTAAGGAGTTTCACTATTCCTTGTCACTTTGGTGCTTCTAATGTTTTTCAATGCTTATGTGATCTAGTTGTAAGTATTAATCTTATTCTTTTGTCTCTCTACAACAGGCATGGAATTGGTGAACTCAAACTAACTATAATTTTGTTGCAACTTGTTGATAGATCAATTCAATATCCTGTTGGTATGGTTGAGGACCTACTAGTGAAGGTTGGTAAGCTTATAAATCAAACTAACTTTTTTATGTTTGAGATGGATTTCGATATGCAGGTTCCTATAATATTAGGAAGACCATTCTTAACCACTGGTGGAGCATTGATTGACGTCCCAAATGGTAAGTTGACCTTGAGAGTTGGTGATAAGAAAGAGGTATTTAATTTTTTCAAAGCTTTAAAAAGACCCTTTTTCGATGAAGTCACATATAGAATAGATGTAATTGATTCCCGTACACTCGAATCTATTCCTAAATTAATGTATGATGATGCTTTAGAGGCATGCCTAGCTTTAGGAATAGATGAGAATGCATTGGATGATGAGTTAGTGGACTATGCATATAGATTGCAAGGTAATGGTTTTAGGTATAGACCCCAAATTGAAGAATTGGGCCCTCCTGAACCTAAATTGTTACCTTCCATATTAAGGCCACCGAAGCCTAAACTAAAACAGCTTCCAATGCAATCAAATACATATCCGATTATTATTTCTTCTTCTTTGAATTCCTCTCAAGACGAGAAGTTATTAAGTGTGTTACGTGAACATAAATCGGCTATTACATGGAATATTGCTGACATAAAGGGAATTAGCCCTTCTATTTGTGTTCACAAGATTTTAATGAAGGAAAATCACAAACCTAGTGTGGAAAATCATAGGAGACTCAATCCAAACATGAAGGAACTTGTGCGGAATTTGGTTTCTCGGCAATGCAATCAGTCATTTCAGGAGGTTCCTTTACCCTTACTCCTTATTTTGTTCTTCGCATTATTATTTTTTTATCCTACCCACAATTGAGGACAATGTTGATTCTAAGTGTAGGGGTAGGATAAATTGATGATTTTGCATGCATTATTTTGAATCATTTTGCATTGAAGCATCTTCTAACTTTTTTTATAAAAAAAAAAAGAAAAAACATTACCAAGTGAGCTATTTTGAGCCTAAAGGATTGCACCCAATCCTATTTTTCTTGTGAGTGGCATAATTTTCTCTTCTATGTATGTTTACTTCTATAACTTGCATTGCATCTTTTCGAGGTTACATAATCATACTATGGTATGTTCATGAAAGTGATAAAAGGCACTAGGATTGAGTTTGAGCCAAATAGTTAACCCTTTTTATATACCAATCCCCTAGTGAACCCTTTATGCCTATTGATTGTATTTGAGCCTTTTTCTTTGCAATCCTATTCCAAAGAATCTTGAACCAAGAAAAACAAATTTACCCTTTTTCAATGGTTAGTAGAGCTATAAATGTTGTGCATTCCATATTCTTATTGATAGGTATACAAAGGAAGAAGTGTGGGGGTGTTTTCTACATAAATGGAAGGAACGTGTTAAAAAATTAAAATAAAATAAAAGCAAAAAAAAGTGAAAAAGTGAAAAAAGGGGAAAAAAAGAAAAGAAAAGAAAAGAAAAACTGACATCTAAATGGTAGTTTTGAAAAGTTGGGCATGTTTACTTTAGATTCCAAGGTGAAAGAATGATGAAAATTTTGATGATAGAGTTGGTGGAGTTCCTAAGTACTATAGTTGTTAGGCAATTTTCAGTAAAATTTGCCAATGATGATTGTAATATTTGTAGTTTTGCTCTATTAATTATTGGATATTTGAATTCCTATCCTTTCTTTCTTAGCCTACTTTACCCCTTAGCCCCATTACAACCAAAGGAATAAAGACCTTTTTAATTCATGGATATGTCATAGATGGGTGTAGTGGAGAAGTAGATAAAATGCAAGTTTCTGGTAAGAGACATGCATTAGAAGATGATTGAGAGTCACCCTTAAACACTTGTGTGTGAAAGTGAATGCTTTATAAGAAACTTCATTCATGGCATGTGAATTTGATTAATTGAAGCATTATTATTTCTTATTGTGGCTTAGTTTGTGATCTAATTTATGAAGTATTATATGGCCGTATGTCTATATTTCAATTCTTACCTATAATGCTTTCAACTTATTGGATTGAACTATGATGATGATTAGGTGTGGAATGCTGGAAAGAAAATGTCTGTGGGTATCGTTCATTTTAAGTAAACCCTCAGGAGACTATAACTCCTCCGTTATGGACACTTAATGGTTTAAAGGTTTGTGGCATATGCTAAATGCCACCGTACACCTACGAAAGTGGAATCAATATCTTGTTTACGGATTTAGTATTTAGTTTTCTTTTGTTTTTTCTTGGGGACAAGCGATAGTTCAATTGTGGGGGAATTTGATAAGTCAAATTATTTATATATGATTTTGGTATGAATTGGAACTAATTTGACTTATCTTTATGTGAATTATGCACTTTATTTGGTTAATTCTCACATTTCAACTTTATTGCTTAATAGGTACA
>JAOSBN010155197.1:0-20000 GCA_027563595.1 Erythroxylum suave | reverse complement strand
ATATCACATTCGTGCAACTTCTGTGGGTAAAACAACCAGTCAGCGCAACCGCTAGGCACCTTCGGTGAGAAAAAGAGCACCTTGGTGCACCTTCAGTGGGTAAAACAGCCCATTGGGCACCTTCAGTGGGAGAAACATCACCTTGGTGCACCTTCGGTGTGCGAAACAGCCCATTGGCATGACCGCTAGGCACCTTCGGTGAGAGAAACAGCACCTTGGTGCACCTTCGGTGGAAAAAAACAGCCCATTGGCACAGTCCTTAGGCACCTTTAGTGCAAAAAACAGCCTGTTGGGCACCTTTGGTGGGAAAAATAGCACGTTGTGCACCTTCAGTGGGCGAAACAGCTCATCGACACGACCACTACGTACCTTCAATTGGAAAAACAGAACCTTGGAGCACCTTCAGTGGGAAAAACAACCTATTGGCACATTCGCTAGGAACCTTCGCTGGGAAAAATAGCCCGTTGGGCACCTTCGGTGGGAAAGATAGCATGTTGCTGCACCTTATATGGGTAAAATAGCCTTTCAGCGCTGCCGTCAGGCACCTTCAGTGGGAAAAACAACACGTTGGTGCACATTCAGTGGGAAAAACAGCCCATTGGCACGGTTGCTAGGCATCTTCAGTGGGAAAAACATCCTTTTGGGCACATTCGGTGGAAAAAACAACACGTTGGTGCACCTTAGGTGGGTGAACAAGCCTGTCGGCACTGCCGTCAGGCACCTTCGGTGGAAAAAACAGCACCTTGGTGCACATTCGATTGGAAAAACAGCCCATTGGCACGGTCGCTAGGCATCTTCAGTGGGAAAAATAACTCGTTGGGCACATTCGGTGGAAAAAACAACACGTTGGTGCACCTTAGGTGGGCGACATAGCCTGTTGGCACTGCCGTCAGGCATCTTCGGTGGGAAAAACAGCACCTTGGTGGGAAAAACAACCCGTTGGCATGGTCCCTAGGCACCTTTGGTGGGAAAATAGCCCGTTGGGCACCTTTGGTGGGAAAATCAGCACCTTGGTGCAGCTTCGATGGCCAAAACAACCCCTTGGCACGATCACTAGGCACCTTCAATGGGAAAATCAGCACATTGGTGCACCTTTGGAGGGAAAAATAGCTCGTTGGCACGGTTGCTAGGCTCCTTCAGTGGGAAAAATAGCCAGTGGAGCGCCTTCGGTGGGAAAACCAGCATCTTGATGCACCTTCGGTAGCCAAAACATTCCCTTCGCACGGTCGGTAGGCACCTTCGGTGGGAAAATCAGCATCTTGGTGCACCTTTGGTGGGCGAAACACCCCGTTGGCACGGTTGCTAGGCAACTTCTATGGGAAAAATAGCCCGTTGGGCACCTTCGGTGGGAAAATCAACACCTTGGTGCACCTTCGGTGGCCGAAGTAGTCCCTTGGCATGGTTGTTAGGCACCTTCGATGGGAAAAATAGCCTTTTGGGCACCTTCAATGGGAAAATCAACACCTTGGCGCACCTTCGGTGGGCAAAGCAGCCCGTTGGCACGATCGCTAGGCACCTTAGGTGGGAAAAATAGCCCGTTGGTCACCTTTGCTGGGAAAAATCAGCAGCTTGGTACACCTTCGGTGGCCAAAATAGCCCTTTAGAACGGTCGCTAGGCATCTTCAATGGGAAAAATAACATGTTGCTGCACCATAGGTGGGCAAAATAGCCTTTCGGCGCTGCCGTCAGGCACCTTTAGTGGGAAAAACAGCACGTTGGTGCACATTCTATGGGAAAAACAACCCATTGGCACGGTTGCTAGGCATCTTCAGTGGGAAAAACAACTCGTTGGGCACATTTGGTGGAAAAAAGAACACGTTGGTGCAACATAGGTGGGCGAAATAGCCCGTTGGCATTGCCGTCAGGCACTTTCGGTAGGAAAAACAGCATCTTGGTGCACATTCGGTGGGAAAAACAACCCATTGGCACGGTCCCTAGGCACATTCGGTGGGAAAAATAGCCCATTGGGCACCTTTGGTGGGAAAATCAGCACCTTGGTGCAGCTTCGGTGGCCGAAACAGGCCCTTGGCATTGTCGCTAGGCACCTTTAGTGGGAAAATCAGCACATTGGTGCACCTTCGAAGGGAAAAATAGCTTGATGGCATGGTCTCATAGCACCTTCGGTGGGAAAAAAGTCAGTTGAGCACCTTCGATGGCAAAACCATCATCTTGGTGCACCTTCGGTAGCCAAAACATTCCCTTCGCACGGTCGCTAGGCAACTTCGGTGGGAAAATCAGCATCTTGGTGCACCTTTGGTGGGCGAAACATCCCATTGAAGGGTTGCTAGGCAACTTCTGTGGGATAAATAGCCCGCTGGGCACTTCGGTGGGAAAATCAACACCTTGGTGCACCTTCGGTGGCTGAAGCAGTCCCTTGGCATGGTCGTTAGGCACCTTTGATGGGAAAAGTTGCCTTTTGGGTGCCTTCAGTGGGAAAATTAGCACCTTCGTGCACGTTCGATGGGCAAAGTAGCCCGTTGGCACAATCGCTAGGCACCTTTGGGGGGAAAAATAGCCCGTTGGGCACCTTTGGTGGGAAAATGGTGCACCTTCAGTGGGCTAAATAGCCCATTGGCACGGTCGCTAGGCACCTTCGGTGAAGCAAATAGCCTGTTGGGTGCCTTCGTTGGGAAAATCAATACCTTGGTGCACCTTTGGTGGCCAAAACAGTCCCTTGGCACGATTGCTAGGCACCTTCGGCAGGAAAAATAGCCCGTTGGGCACCTTTGGTGGGAAAATCAGCAGCTTGTGCATCTTCGGTGGCCAGAACAGCCCCTTGGAATAGTCGCTAGGCACCTTCAGTGGGAAAAGTAGCCCATTGGGCACCTTCGGTGGGAAAATCGGCACCTTGGTGCACCTTGGAATGGTCGCTAGGCATCTTCGATGGAACGGTCGCTAGGTAGCTTCGATGAGAAAAATTGCCCATTGGGCACCTTCGGTTGGAAAATCAGCACCTTGGTGGACATTCGGTGGCTAAAACAACCCCTTTGCATGGTCTCTAGGCACCTTTGTTGGGAAAATTAGCACCTTGGTGCACCTTGGGAGGGTGAAATAGCCCGTTGGCACGGTCGCTAGGCACCTTAGCTTGAAAAAATAACCCGTTGGGTACCTTCGATGGAAAAATAGCCTGTTGGGCACCTTCAGTGGACAAAACAGTACATTGGAGCACCTTTGGTGGGCAAAACAGCCCATTGGCATGGCTGTTAGGCACCTTGGGTGACAAAAATAGCACCTTGGTGAAAAACAAACCGTTGGTATGGTCGCTAGGTAGCTTCGGTGGGAAAAAATGCTCATTGGGAACCTTTGGTGGAAAAAACAGTACGTTGGTGCAACTTTGGTCGGCAAAACAACCAGTTGGCATAGCCGCTTGGCACCTTCGGTGAGAAAAACAGCACCTTGGTGCACCTTCAGTGGGCAAAACAGCTCGTCGGCACGGAGACTAGGTACCCTCGGTTGGAAAAATAGAACCTTGGTGCACCTTCAGTGGGAAAAATAGCCCATTGGCACATTCGTTGGGAACCTTCAGTGGGAAAAATAGCCCGTTGGGCACCTTCGGTGGGAAAAATAGCATGTTGCTGCACCTTAGGTAGGGGAAATAGCCCATCGGCGCTGCTGCCAGGCACCTTCAGTTGGAAAAACAACACCTTGGTTCACATTCGGTGGAAAAAATAGCCCGTTGGCACGGTTGGTAGGCACCTTTGGTGGGAAAAATAGCCTATTGGGCACCTCTAGTGGGAAAATCAGCACCTTGGGGTAGCTTCGGTGGCCGAAACAGCCCCTTAGCACGGTCGCTAGTCACCTTCGGTGGGAAAAATAGGTCGTTGGTGCACCTTTGAAGGGAAAAACAACTCGTTGGCACGGTCGCTAGGCACTTTCGGTGGGAAAAATAGCCAGTTGAGCACCTTCGGTGGGAAAACTAGCATCTTGGTGCACCTTCGGTGGCCAAAACATTCCCTTCGCACGGTCACTAGGCACCTTCGGTGGGAAAATCAACACCTTGGTGCACCTTTGGGGAGCGAAACAACCCATTTGCAAGGTTGCTAGGCAACTTCTGTGGGAAAAATAGCCCGTTGGGCACCTTTGTTGGGAAAATCAACATCTTGGTGCACCTTCGGTGGCCGAAGCAGTCCCTTGGCATGGTCGTTAGGCACCTTCGATGGGAAAAATAGCCTTTTGGGTACCTTCAGTGGGAAAATCAGCACCTTGGTGCACCTTCGACGGGCAAAACAGCCCGTTGGCACTATTGCTAGGCACCTTCGGTGGAAAAAATAGTCCATTGGACACCTTCGGTGGGAAAATGGTGTACCTTGGTACACCATCGGTGGGCGAAATAGCCCGTTGGCACGGTCGCTAGGCACCTTCGATGGGAAAAATAGCCCATTGGGTGCCTTTGGTAGGAAAACCAGCACCTTGGTGCACCTTTGGTAGCCAAAACAGGCCCTTAGCACAGTTGCTGGGCACCTTTTGTTGGAAAAATAGCCCGTTGGGCACTTTTGGTGGGAAAAATCAGCAACTTGGTGCACCTTCGGTGGCCAGAACAGCCCTTTGGAATGGTCACCAGGCACGTTCACTGGGAAAAATAGCCCTTTTGGCACCTTTGGTGGCAAAATTAGCATGTTGGTGAAACTTTGGTGGCCAAAATAGTCCCTTGGCTCGGTCGCTAGGCACCTTCGGTGGGAAAAATAGCTCGTTAGGCACCTTTGGTGGGAAAATCAGCACCTTGGTGCACCTTTGATGGCCAAAACAATCCCTTGGCACAGTCGTTAGGCACCTTCGGTGGAAAAAATATCCCATTGGGCACCATTGATGGGAAAATCAGCACCTTGGTGCACCTTTGGTGGCCGAAACAGTCCTTTGGCATGGTCGCTAGGCACCTTCGGTGGGAAAAATAGCCCGTTCGGCACCTTCAATTGGAAAATTAGCACCTTGCTACAGCTTTGGTGGCCAAAATAGTCCCTTGGCATGTCGTAGGCACCTTCAGTGGGAAAAATAGCCCGTTGGGCACCTTTGGTGGGAAAATCAACATCTTGGTGCAACTTTGGTGGCTGAAACAGTCCCTTGACACGGCCGCTAGGCACCTTTTGTGGGAAAATCAGCACCTTGGTGCACCTTCGGTGGGAAAAACAGCCCTTTCGCATGGTCCTTAGGCACCTTCGATGGGAAAATCAGCACCTTGGTGCACCTTTGGTGTCTGAAACAGTTCCTTGGCACGGTCGCTAGGCACCTTCGTTGAGAAAAATAGCCCTTTGGACACCTTCAATGGGAAAATCAACACCTTGGTGCACCTTCGGTAGCGAAAATAGTCCCTTGGCATAGTCGCTAGGTAGATTTGGTGGGAAAAATAACCTGTTGGGCACATTTGATGGGAAAATCAGCACCATGGTGCACCTTTGGTGGCCGAAACAGTGCCTAGGTAGGATCACTAGGCATCTTCGGTAGTAAAAATAGCCCATTGGGCACCTTCAGTGGGAAAATCAGCACCTTGGTGGACCTCTGGTGGGAAAAACAACCCGTTGGCATGGTCGCTAGGCACCTTCGATAGCAAAAATTGCCCGTTGGTTACCTTCGTTAGGAAAATCAGCACCTTTGTGCACCTTCGATGGCTGAAACAGTTCCTTGACACGGTCGCTAGGCACCTTCACTAGGAAAAATAGCCCATTGGGCACCTTCACTAGGAAAAATAGCCCATTGGGCACCTTCACTAGGAAAAATAGCCCATTGGGCACCTTCAGTGGGAAAATCAGCACCTTGGTGCACCTTTGGTGGCCAAAATAGCCCCTTGGCATAGTCGCTAGGTAGGTTCGGTGCGAAAAATAACCCATTGGGCACATTTGATGGGAAAATTAGCACCTTGGAGCACCTTTTGTGATCGAAACAGTCCCTTGGCATGGTCGCTAGGAACCTTTGTTGGGAAAATCAGCACCTTGGTGCACCTTTGCTGGGTGAAACAGCCCATTGGCACGATTGCTAGGCATGTTTCATGGGAAAAAAAGCCTGTTGGGCATCTTTAGTGGGAAAATCAGCATCTTGGTGAAACTTTGATGGCCGAATCAGTCCCTTGGCATGGTCTCAAGGAACCTTTGGTGGGAAAATCAGCACCTTGGTGCACCTTCAATGGGCGAAACAGCCCATTGACATGGTCACTAGGCACCTTCGGTGGGAGAAATAACCCATTGGGCACTTTGGTGGGAAAATCAGCACCCTGGTGTGTGTTTACTGGGTGAATTAGCCCGTTGACACGATCGCCAGGCACCTTTGATGGGAAAATCCGCCGGTTCAATACCTTAGGTTGGAAAATCAGCATCTTGGGGAACCTTCGGTGGCCAAAACAGTCCCTTATGCTAGGCATCTTCGGTGGGAAAATTAGCACCTTGGTGCACCTTCGGTTGGTAAAACAACCCATTGACAAGGTGGGAAAAATAGCCCATTGGGCACCTTCGGTGGGAAAATTAGCATGTTGGTGAAACTTTGGTGGCCAAAATAGTCCCTTGGCTCGGTCGCTAGGCACCTTCGGTGGGAAAAATAGCCCGTTGGGCGCCTTCGGTAGGAAAATCAGCACCTTGGTGCACCTTCGATGGGTGAAATAGCCTGTTGGTACCGTTGCTAGGCACCTTTGGGGGGAAAAATAGCCCATTGGCCACCTTTGGTGGGAAAATTGGCACCTTGGTGCACCATTGGTGGCAGAAACAGTCCCTTGGGATAGTCGCCATGCATCTTCGATGGGAAAAATACACATTCGGTGGGAAAATTAACACCTTTGTGCAACTTTAGTAACAAAAATAGCCCATTTGCACGGTCACTAGGCAACTTTGGTGGGAAAATTAGCACCTTGGTGCACCTTTGGTGGCCGAAACAATCCCTTGGCATGGTCGCTAGGCAGCTTCGGTCGGAAAAATAGCCCGTTGGGCACCTTCGATGGGAAAACCAACATGTTGGTGCACCTTCGGTAGGGAAAACAGCCCGTTCGTATGTTTGCTAGCCAACTTTGGTGGGAAAATGAGCACCTTGGTGCACCTTCGGTGGCCGAAAAAGTCTCTTGGCGCGGTCGCTAGGCACGTTAGAAGGCAAAAGTTGCCCATTGGGCACCTTCGGTGGGAAATTTAGCACCTTCGTACACATTTAGTACATGAAACAACCCCTTGGCATAGTTGTTAGGCACCTTCCTTTGGAAAATCAGCATCTTGGTGCACCTTCGATGAGTGAAACAGCCCGTTGGCACAGTCTCTAAGCACCTTCGGTGGGAAAAATAGCCCATTGGGCTCATTCTGGGGGGAAATCAACATCTTGGTTCACTTTTGGTGGCCGAAACAGTCCCTTAACATGGTCGCTAGGCACCTTTAGTGGGAAAATCAGCACCTTCGTGCACCTTCGGTGGGAAAATCAACACCTTGGTGCACCTTTGGTGGACGAAACAGTCCCTTGACACAGTCACTAAGCACCTTCGATGGGAAAATCAGCACCCTGGTGCACGTTCGGTGGCCAAAACAACCCCTTGGCACGGTCGCTAGGCAACTTTGGTGGGAAAAATAGCCCATTGGGCACCTTCGATGGGAAAATTAGCATTTTGGTGCAATTTTGATGGCCAAAACAGTCCCTTGACAAAGTCGCTAGGCACCTTCGGTGGGGAAAATAGCCTGTTGGGAAACTTTGGTGGGAACATCAGCATCTTGGTGCACCTTCGGTAGTCGAAACAGTACCTCAGCATGGCCACTAGGAACCTTCGGTGGGAAAATCAGCACCTTGGTGCACCTTTGGTGGCCGAAACAATCCTTTGGCACTATCGCTAGATATCTTCCGTAAGGAAAACAACCCATCCGCACGGTCTCTAGGCAACTTTGGTGGGAAAATCAGCAACTTGGTACACCTTTTGTGCCCGAAACAATCACCTGGCACGGTCGCTAGGCACCTTTAGTGGGAAATATAGCCTGTTGGGCACCTTCGGTGGGAAAATCAGCACCTTGGTGCACCTTTGGTGCCCGAAACAACCCCTTGGCGCAGTCGTTATGCACCTTCGGTGGGAAAATCAGCAAGTTGCTGCACCTTCGGCTGGTGAAACATCTCGTTGGCAGGGTCATTAGGTAGCTTTGGTGGGAAAAATACCCTATTGTGCACCTTCGGTGGAAAATCAGCCTCTTGGTTCACATTTGGTTGCCGAAACAGTCCCTTGACACGGTCACTTGGCATCTTCGTTGGGAAAATCAACACCTTGGTGCATCTTCGATGGGTGAAATAGCCCGTTGGCATGGTCACTAGGCACCTTCAATGGGAAAATAGCCCATTGGGCACCTTCGATGGGAAAATTAGTGCTTTGGTGCACCTTTGGTGGGCTAAACAGCACGTTGGCACGATCGATAGGTAGCTTACGTGGGAAAATAGGCTGTTCGGCACCTTTCGGTAGGAAAATTAGCACCTTGGTGGACCTTCGTTGGCTGAAACAACCCCTCTGCACGATCGCTAGGCACCTTCATTTGGAAAATTAGCACCTTGGTGCACCTTCGGTGGGTGAAATAGCCCATTGGTACGGTCACTGGGCACCTTTGGGGGGAAAAATAGCCCATTTGGCACCTTTGGTGGGAAAATTGGTACCTTGGTGCACCATCGGTGGCCGAAACAGTCCCTTGGGACAGTCACCATGCATCTTCGATGGGAAAAATACACATTCGGTGGGAAAATCAGCACCTTTGTGCAACTTCAGTAAAGAAAATAGCCCATTTGCACGGTCGCTAGGCAACTTTCGTGGGAAAATTAGCACCTTTGGTGGCTGAAAGAATCCCTTGGCATGGTCGCTAGGCACCTTCGGTGGGAAAAATAGCCCATTGGGCACCTTTGATGGGAAAATCAGCACGTTGGTGCACCTTCGGTAGGGAAAACAGCCCGTTCGTACGTTCCCTAGGCAACTTCAATGGGAAAATAAGCACCTTGGTGCACCTTTGGTGGCCAAAAAAGTCTCTTGGCGCGGTCGCTAGGAACCTTAGAAGGCAAAAGTTGCCCATTGGGCACCTTCGGTGCAAAAATCAGCACCTTCATGCACATTCAGTATATGAAACAACCCCTTGGCATAGTTGCTAGGCACCTTCCTTTGGAAAATCAGCATCTTGGTGCACTTTTGATGAGTGAAACAGCCCGTTGGCACGGTCTCTAGGCACCTTCGGTGGGAAAAATAGCCCATTGGGCTAGTTCAGGGGAAAAATCAACATCTTGGTTCACTTTTGGTGGTCGAAACAGTCCCTTGACATGCTCGCTAGGCGCCTTCGGTGGGAAATCAACACCTTCGGTGGACGAAGCAGTCCCTTGACACGGTCACTGAGCACCTTCAGTGAGAAAATCAGCAGCCTAGTGCACCTTTGGTGGCCAAAATAGCCCCTTGGCACGGTCGCTAGGCAACTTCGGTGGGAAAAATAGCCCATTGGCACCTTCGATGGGAAAATTAGCATTTTGGTGCAACTTTGATGGCCAAAACAGTCCCTTGACAAAGTCGCTAGGCACCTTCGGTGGGGAAAATAGCCTGTTGGGAAACTTTGGTGGGAAAATCAGCATCTTGGTGCACCTTCGATGGCTGAAACAGTCCCTTGGCATGGTCACTAGGAACCTTCGGTGGGAAAATCAACACCTTGGTGCACCTTTGGTGGCCGAAACAATCCTTTGGCACGATCCCTAGATATCTTCGGTAAGGAAAATAGCCTGTTCGCACGGTCGCTAGGCACCTTCAGCAGGAAAAATAGCCCGTTGGGCACCTCTGATGGGAAAATAAGCACCTTGGTGCACCTTTGGTACACAAAACAGCCCCCTGGCACGGTCTCTATGCACCTTCGGTGGGAAAATCAGCACCTTGCTGCACCTTCGGAGGGAGAAATATCTCGTTGGTAGGGTCATTAGGTAGCTTTGGTGGGAAAAATACCCTGTTGGGCACCTTTGGTGGGAAAATCAGCCTCTTGGTTCAGATTTGGTTGTCGAAACAGTCCCTTGACACGGTCGCTTGGCACCTTCATTGGGAAAATCAGCACCTTGGTGCACCTTCGGTGGGTGAAACAGCCTGTTGGCACGGTCGCTAGGCACCTTTAGTGGGAAAATCAGTACGTTGGTGCACCTTCGGTGGGCTAAACAGTGCGTTGGCACGATCGATAGGTAGCTTAGGTGGGAAAATAGCATGTTGGGCTCCTTCGGTGGGAAAATTAGCACCTTGGTGGACCTTCAGTGGCCGAAAAAACCCCTCTGCACGATCACTAGGCACCTTCGTTTGGAAAGTTAGCATCTTGCTGCACCTTCGATGGGCGAAATAACCCGTTGGCATGGCTATTAGGGATCTTCGGTGGAAAAAATAGCCCGTTGGGCACCTTCGGTGGGGAAGTCAACATCTTGGTGCAACTCCGGTGGCCGAAACAACCTTTTGGCACGGCCGCTAGGCACCTTCGGTGGGAAAATCAGCACCTTGGTGCACCTTTTGGTGGCCAGAACAGTCCCTTAGCAAAGTCACTAGGCAACTTTTGTGAGAAAAATAGCTCATTGGGCACCTTTGGTGGGAAAATCAGCATCTTGGTGCAACTTTGCTGGCCGAAATAGTCACTTGGCACAGTCGCTAGACCCCTTCGGTTGGAAAAATAGGCAGTTGGACAACTTTGGTGGGAAAATCAGCATCTTGGTACACCTTCGGTCGTCGAAACAATCCCTTGGCACGGTCACTAGGCATCTTCCGTGGGAAAATCAGCTCCTTGGTGCAACTTCGGTGGGCAAAACAGCCTATTAGCACAGTCGGTAGGCACCTTTGGTGGGAAAAATAGCCTGTTTGGCACCATCGATGGAAAAATCAACACCTTGGTGCACACTTGGTGGCTGAAATAATTCCTTGGCACGGTCGTTGGGCACCTTCGGTGGGAAAATAGCCCATTGGGCACCTTCGGTGGGAAAATCAGCACCCTGGTGCACCTTCAGTGGGGAAAACAGCCCATTGGCACGGTCGCTAGGTAGCTTCGGTGAGAAAAATAGCCCGTTTGGCATCTTCGGTGGGAAAATCAGGGCCTTGGTGCACCATCGGTGGTTGAAATGCCCCCTTGGCACGGTCGCTAGGCACCTTAGGTGGGAAAATTAGCGCCTTGGTGTAACATTGGTGGAAAAATAGCCTATTGACACGATCGCTAGGCACCTTTGGTGGGAAAAATAGCTCGTTGGGCGCCTTCAGTGGGAAAATCAGCACCTTGGTGCACCTTTGGTGGCCAAAACAGTCCCTTGACACGGTCACTAGGCACCTTTGCTAGGAAAAATAGCCCATTGGGTAACTTCGGTGGGAAAATCGGCACCTTGATGCACCTTTGGTGGGCGAAACAGTCCCTTGGCAGGATTGCTAGGTAGCTTTGGTGAGAAAAATAGCCTGTTGGGCACCTTCGGTTGGAAAATCAACACCTTGGTGGACCTTTGGTTGCCGAAATAGCCCCTCTACAATGCTGCTACGCAACTTTTTTGGGAAAATTACCACCTTGGTGGACCTTCGTTGGGAGAAATAGCCCGTTGGCGCAGTCGCTAGGCACCTTAGGTGGGAAAAATAGCCCGTTGGGCACCTTCGGTGGAAAAATCACACCTTGGTGCACCTTCGATGGGCGAAATAGCCCGTTGGCACGGTCACTAGGCACCTTTGTTGAGAAAAATAGCCTGTTGGAACTTTGGGTAGGAAAATCTACACCTTGGTGCACCTTCGGTGGCCGAAACAGCCCCTTGGCACCGTTGCTAGGTACCTTTGGTGGGAAAATCAGCACCTTTGGTGGCCAAAATAGTCTTTTGGCATGGTGTCTGGTCACTTTCTATCAGAAAAATAGCCCATTGGGCACCTTCGGTGGGAAAATCAACACCTTGGTGCACCTTCAATGGCCAAAACAGTCCCTTGGCATGGTCACTAGGCACCTTCGGTGGGAAAAATAGCCCGTTGGGCACCTTCGATGGGAAAACCAGCACCTTGGTCCACCGTCGATGGCGGAAATAGTCCCTTGACATGGCTGCTAGGCACCTTCGGTGGGAAAAATAGCCTGTTGGCCAGCTTCGGTGGGAAAATCAGCATCCTGGTGCAGCTTTGTGGCCAAAACAGTCCCTTAGCACAGTCATTAGGTACCTTCGCTAGGAAAATCAGCACCTTGGTGCACTTTTGGTGGCCGAAATAGTCCCTTTGCACGGTTGGTAGGAAGGTTCAGTGGGAAAAATAGTCCGTTAGGCAACTTCGGTTGGAAAATCAGCACCTTACTGCACCTTTAGTGGGCAAAACAGCCTGTTGGCATGGTTGCTAGGTAGCTTTGGTAGGATAAATAGCCCATTGGGCAACCTCGATGGGAAAAATAGCACATTGATGCACCTTCAGTGGGAGAAATAGCTCGTTGGTATGGCCTCTAGGCACCTTCAGTGGGAAAAATAGCACCTTGGTGCACCTTCGATGGGCGAAACAGCCCGTTGGCAAGTTCTGTGGGAAAAATAGCTCGTTGGTCACCTTTGGTGGGAAAATCAACACCTTGGTGCACGTTCGGTGGCCAAAGCAGTCCCTTGGCACGGTTGCTAGGCACCTTTGGTGGGAAAAATAGTCCGTTGGGCACTTTCAGTGGGAAAATCATCATCTTAGTGCATGTTCGATGGTAGAAACAGTCCCTTTGCAAAATCGCTAGGCACCTTCAATGTGAAAAATAGTCGTTGGTCAGCTTCGGTGAGAAAATCAGCAACTTGGTGCACCTTTGGCGGCCAAAATAGTCCCTTGGTGCGGTCGCTCGGCACCTTTGATAGGAAAAGTGGCCCATTGGGCACCTTCGATGGGAAAATCAGCACCTTGGTGCACATTCGGTGGATGAAATAGCCCCTTGACACGGTCGCTAGGCACAATCGTTGGGAAAATCAACACCTTAGTGCACCTTCAATCGGTGAAACAACTCATTGGCACAGTCTCTAGGCACCTTCGGTAGGGAAAAATAGGTCGTTGGGCACCTTTGGTGGGAAAATCATCACCCTGGTGCACCTTTGGTGGGTGAAACAGCACGTTGGCACAATCACTAGGCAGCTTCGGTGGGAGAAATAGCCCATTGGGCACCTTTTGGGAAAAAATTAGCATCTTCGTGCACCTTCGGTGGGAGAATCAGCACCTTGGTGCACCTTTGGTAGAGGAAATTAGCACCTTCGGTGGGAAAATCAGCACCTTGGTGGGAGAATCAGCACCTTGGTGCACCTTCGGTGGAGGAAACAGTCCATTGACACGTCGTTAGGCACCTTTCGTGCGAAAATCAGTACCCTAGTGTACCAAGGGGCTGTGGTGGCCAAAATAGCCCCTTGGTGCACCTTTGGTGGGCGAAACAGCACGATGGCATAGTCGCTAGGCAGCTTCGTTGGTAAAAATAGCCCATTGGGCACCTTCGGCAGGAAATCAGCATCTTGGTTCACTTTTAGTGGCCAAAACAGTCCCTTGGCATGGTCGCTAGGCACCTTTGGTGGGAAAATCAGCCCATTGGGAACCTTCGGTGGGAAAATCAGCACCTTGGTGCATCTTCGATGGAGGAAACAGTCCCTTGGCACGGTCGCCAACCACCTTTCGCTGGAAAATCTGCACCTTGGTGCACCTTCGTTTGGTGAAACAGCCCATTGACACGGTTGCTGGGCACCTTCAGTGGGAAAATTAGCACTTTGGTGCAGCTTCGGTGGCTGAAACAGTCTCAATTTTCCCACCGAAGGTGCCCAACTGGCTATTTTGCCCGCCGAATATGCCTCGCGACTATGCCAAGGGACTGTTTCAACCACCGAAGGTCAATCAAGGTGCTGATTTTCCTAACGAAGTTGTCCAACGAGTTATTTTTCCAATCGAAGGTGCCTACCGACCATGGTAAAGGACTATTTTGGCCATCAAAGATTCAACAAAGGTGTTGATTTTCCCACCGAAGGTGCCCAATGGGCTATTCTTCCCACCGAAAGTGCCTAACGACCGTGTCAAGGGGCTGTTTAGGTCACCAAAGGTGCACCAAGGTGTTGATTTTCCCACCGAAGGTGCCCAACGGGCTATTTTTTGCACCGAACATGCCTACCACAATGGCAAAGGATTGTTTTGGCAACCAAAGGTGCACCAAGGTGCTGATTTTCCTAACAATGGTGCCCAACGAGCTATTTTTCCCACCGAAGGTGCCTCGCAACCCTGCCAAGGGATAGTTTCGGCCACCAAAGGTGCACCAAGGTGCTGATTTTCCAATCGAAGGTGTCCAACAGGCTATTTTTCCCACCAAAGGTTCCTACCAACGATGCCAAGGGAAAGTTTCAACCATCGAAGGTCCAAGAAGGTGCTGATTTTTTCACCGAAGGTGCCCAACGGCCTATTTTTTCCATCGAAGGTACCTCTCGACCGTGTCAAGGGACTGTTTCATCCATCAAAGGTCCAACAAGGTGTTGATTTTCCCACTGAAGGTGGCCAACGGGCTATTTCTCCCACTGAAGGTGGCTCGCGACTATGCCAAGGGACTATTTCGGCCACCAAAGGTCCACCAAGATGCTGATTTTACCAACGAAGTTGCCCAATGGGCTATTTTTCCCAACGAAGGTGCCTATCGTCCGCTTCAATGGACTGTTTCCGCCACCAAAGATTCACCAAGGTGCTGATTTTCCCACCGAATGTGCCCAACGGGCTATTATTCCCACCGAACGTGCCTACCACCGTGTAAAGGGACTATTTTAGCAACTGAAGGTGCACCAAAGCGTTGATTTTCCCAACGATGGTGCCCAACATCCTATTTCTCCCACCAAAGGTGCCTCACGACCGTGCCAAGGGTCAGTTTTGACCACCGAAGGTGTCCAACGGGCTATTTTTCCCAACAAAGTTGCCTACCAACCGTGCCAAGGCACCGTTTCGGCCACCGAAGGTCCACCAAGGTGCTGATTTTACCAACGAAGGTGCCCAACGGGCTATTTTTCCCACCAAAGGTGCCTACTGACCTCGCCAAGAGATTGTTTTGGCCACCAAAGATTCACCAAGGTGCTGATTTTCCCATCGAAGGTTCCCAACAGGTTATTTTTCCCACCTAATCTGACTACCGACCATGCCAAGGGACTGTTTCGGCCACCAAAGGTTCATCAAGGTGCTGATTTTCCTACCCAAAGTGCCCAATGGTCTATTTTTCCCACTGAAGTTGCCTATCGACCGTGCCAAGGGACTGTTTTGACCACTGAAGGTCCACATGGGTGATGATTTTCCCACCGAAGGTGCCTATTGACTATGCCAAGGGACTATTTTGGCCACCAAAGGTCCAAAAAGGTGTTGATTTCCCCAATGTTTGTGCCCAACGGGCTATTTTTCCCACTGAAGGTGCCTAGGGACCGTGCCAAGGGACTATTTCCTCCATCGAAGGTCCAGCAAGGTGCTAATTTTCCCATCGAAGGTGCCTTGCGACCATGCTGAGGAATTGTTTCGACCACTGAAGGTCCACTAAGCTGCTGATTTTCCTAGCGAAGGTGCCCAACGGGCTATTTTTCCCACCGAAGGTGCCTACTGTAAGTGTCAGGGGACTGTTTTAGCCATCAAAGATTCACCAAGGTGCTGATTTTCACATCGAAGGAGCCCAATGGGCTATTTTTCACACCAAACATACCTACCACTATGCCAAGGGACTGTTTCAGCCACTGAAGGTGCACCAAGGTGCTGATTTTCCTAACAATGGTGCCCAACGAGCTATTTTTCCACCGAAGGTGCCTCGCAACCCTGCTAAGGGATAGTTTCGGCCGCCAAAGATCCCCCAAGGTGATGATTTTCACACCGAAGGTGCCCAACGACCATGCCAAGGGACTATTTCGATCACCAAAGGTCCACAAAGGTGTTGATTTTCCCATCGAAGGTGCCCATTGGGCTATTCTTCTCACCAAAAGTGCCTAACGACTGTGTCAAGGGGATGTTTAGGTCACCAAAGGTGCACCAAGGTGCTAATTTTCCCACTGAAGGTGCCCAATGGGCGATTTTTCCTGCCGAAGGCACCTACCCACCATGCCAAGGGACTGTTTGGGGCAGCGAAGGTGCACAAAGGTGCTGATTTTCCCATCAAAGGTGGTCACTGGGCTATTTTTCCCCTGAAGGTGCCTAGAAACCGTGCCAAGGGGTTGTTTCGATCACCAAAGGTGCACCAAGGAGTTGATTTTCCCACCGAAGGTGCCGAACGGGCTATTTCTCCCACTGAAGGAACCCAGCGACTGTGCCAAGGGGCTGTTTTGATCACCGAAGGTGCACCAAGGTGTTGATTTTCCCACCGAAGGTGCTGAACGGGCTTTTTTTTTCCCTCTGACCGTGTCAAGGGACTGTTTTAGCCACCGAAGGTGCACCAAGGTGCTGATTTTCCAACTAAAGGTGCGCAACGGGATATTTTTCCCATCGAAGTTGTGTACCGATCATGCCAAGGGATTGTTTAGGCCACCGAAGGTGCCAAACAGGCTATTTTTCCCCCTAAATGTGCCTAGCGACCGTGCCAAAAGGCTATTTCGGCCACCAAAGTTGCACCAAGGTGTTGCTTTTCCCACCGAAGGTGCCAAACGGGCTATTTTTAACTGTGCCAAAGGGCTGTTTCGGTCACCAAAAGTGCACTAAGGTGTTGATTTTCCCACCGAAGGTACTGAACGGGCTTTTTTTCCCTCCAACCGTGCCAAGGGACTGTTTTGACCACCGAAGGTCCACCAAGGTGGTTATTTTCCCACCGAAGGTGCCCAATGAGATATTTTTCCCATCGAAGGTGCCTACCGACCATGCCAAGGGACTGTTTCGGCCAGTGAAGGTGATCCAAGGTGCTGATTTTCCCACTGAAGGTGCCCAACGGGCTCTTTTTTGCACCTAATCTGCCTACCAACCGTGCCAAGGTACTATTTTGGGCCACCAAAGGTGCACCAAGGTGCTGATTTTCCCACCCAAAGTGCCCAACGGGCTATTTTCCCACTGAAGTTGCCTACCGAACGTGCCAAGGGACTGTTTCGGCCACTGAAGGTCCACATGGGTGATGATTTTCCCACCGAAGGGGCCTACTGACTGTGCCAAGGGACCATTTTGGCCATCGAAGGTCCAAAAAGGTGCTGATTTTCCCAACGTTGGCGCACAATGGGCTATTTTTCCCACCGAAGGTTCCTAGTGACTATGCCAAGGGACTGTTTCCTCCATCGAAGGTCGAACAAGGTGTTGATTTTCCCACCAAAGGTGCCTGGTGACCATGCTAAGAGACTGTTCCGGCCGCTGAGGGTCCACTAAGGTGTTGATTTTCCCAGCGAAGGTCCCCAACGGGCTATTTTTCCCACGGAAGGTGCTTATTGTCCGCGCCAAGGGACTGTTTTGGCCATCAAAGATTCACCAAGGTGCTGATTTTCCCATCGAAGGTGCCCAACGGACTATTTTTCCCACCGAACGTGCCTACCACCATGTCAAGGGACTGTTTCGGCCACCGAAGGTGCACCAAGGTGCTGATATTCCCAATGATGGTGCCCAACGTGCTATTTTTCCCACCGAAGGTGCCTCGGGACCGTGGCAGGGGATAGTTTTGGCCACCGAAGGTCCCCTAAGGTACTGATTTTCCCACCGATGGTTCCCAATGACCTATTTTTCCCACCAAAGGTGCCTAGTGACCGTGCCAAGGGACTGTTTCATCCATCAAAGGTCCAGCATGGCACAGATTTTTCCAACGAAGGTGCCCAATCGGATATTTTTCCCATTGAATGTGCCTCGCGACCATGCTAAGGAACTGTTTCGGCCACCGAAGGTCAACCAAGGTGTTGATTTTCCCAATGAAAGTGCCCAATGTGCTATTTTTCCCATTCAAGGTGCCCACCGATCACATCAAAGGACAGTTTCGGCCACCAAAGATTCATCAAGATGCTGATTTTCCCACCGAAGGTGCCCAACTGGCTATTTTTCCCATCGATCGTGCCTACCACCATGCCAAAGGACTGTTTCGGCCACCGAAGCTGCACCAAGGTGCTGATTTTCCCAACGATGATATCCAATGGGCTATTTTTCCCTCCTAAGGTGCCTAGGGAATGTGCCAAGGAATAGTTTCGGCCACCGAAGGTGCAGCAAGGGCCTGATTTTCCCACTGAAGGTGTCCAACGGGCTATTTTCTCACTGAAGGTGCTTACCAACCATGCTCACGGAAAGTTTCGACCATCCAAGGTCCACCAAGGTGCTCATTTTCCCACCGAAGCTGCCACATGACCGTGCTAAAGGACTGTTTCGGTCACCGAAGGTCCACCAAGGTGCTGATTTTCCCAACAAAGGTGCCAAAAGGGCTATTTTTCCCACCGTGCCAAGGGAAAGTTTCGACCATCGAAGGTCCACCAAGGTGCTGATTTTCCCACCGAAGCTGCCACGTGACCTTGCCACGGGACTGTTTCGACCACCGAAGGTCCACCAAGGGGTTGTTTCGATCACCAAAGGTGCCTAACGACCGTGCCGAACGGGCTTTTTTTCCCGCCAACCGTGCCAAGGGACTATTTCAGCCACCGAAGGTGCACCAAGGTGCTGATTTTCCCATCGAAAGTGACCAACGGGATATTTTTCCCATCGAAGGTGTCTACCGACCATGCCAAGGGACTGTTTCGACCACCGAAGGTGATCCTAGGCGCTGATTTTCCCATTGAAGGTTCCCAAAAGGATATTTTCCCCATCGAAGGTGCCTTCCAACCATGCCAAGGGACTGTTTCTACCACCGAAGGTGATCCAAGATGTTGATTTTCCCACCGAAGGTGCCCAAAGGGTTATTTTTCCCGTCGAAGGTGCGTACCGACTGTGTTAAGGAACTGTTTCGGCCACCCGAGGTGCACCAAGGTGCTGATTTTCCCACCAAAGGTGCCCAACGAGTTATTTTTCCCACCAAAGGTGCCTATCAACCATTCCTGGGACTGTTTCGACCACCGAAGGTGATCCAAGGTGCTGATTTCCCCCCAAGGTGCCCAACGGGCTATTTTTGCCGCCTAATCTGCCTACCGACCGTGCCAAGGGACTGTTTCGACCACCAAAGGTGAACCAAGGCGCTGATTTTCCCACCCAAAGTGCCAAACGGGCTATTTTCCCACCGCAGGTGCCTACCGACCGTGCCAAGGGATTGTTTCAACCACTGAAGGTCCACCAAGGTGCTGATTTTCCCAATAATGGTGCCTAATAGGCAATTTTTCTTGCCAAAGGTGTCTACCAACCACGACAGGGAACTGTTTCAGCCACCAAAGGTTCACCAAGGTGCTGATTTTCCCATCAAAGGTGCCTAACGGGCTATTTTTCCCACCAAACGTGCCTCCCACCATGCCAAGGGACTGTTTCAGCCACCGAAGGTGCACCAAGGTGCCAATTTTCCCAACAATGGTGCCTGACGTGCAATTTTTCCCACTGAAGGTGCCTCGCGACCATGCCAAGGGACAGTTTCAGCCACCTAAGGTGCACCAAGGTGCTGATTTTCCCATTGAAGGTGTCCAACGGGTTATTTTTCCCATCGAAGGTGCCTACCAACCATGCCAAGGGACAGTTTCGACCATCGAAGGTCTACCAAGGTGCTCATTTTCCCATCGAAGGTGCCTACCGATAGTGCCAAGGGACTGTTTCGTCTATGGAAGGTCCAAGAAGGTGCTTATTTTCCTACCGAAGGTGCTCAACCAGCTATTTTTCTCATCGAATGTGCCTACCAATTGTGCCAAGTGACGGTTTCAACCATCCAAGGTATGCCAAGGTGCTGATTTTCCCACCGAAGGTGCCCAATGGGATATTTATCCCACCAAAGGTGCCTACCAACCGTGCCAATGGGCTATTTGGGCCACTAAAGGTGCACCAAGGTGCTGATTTTCCCACCGAAGGTGCCCAAATAGCTATTTTTCTTCTGTAAAGTGCCTAGCGATCGTGCCAAGGGGCTGTTTAGGTCACCAAAGTTGCACCAAGGTGTTGATTTTCTCATCGAAGGTGCCGAACGGGCTATTTCTCCCACTGAAAGAACCTAGCAACCATGCCAAGAGGCTGTTTCAGTCACCAAAGGTGCCCCAAGGTGTTGATTTTC
>JAOSBN010155142.1:0-23077 GCA_027563595.1 Erythroxylum suave | reverse complement strand
ATTTCACAAAGACTTTGGAAAAATCCACATTAATTTATGTAAAAACTATGACAAAATAGATCTAGAAATTAATAAAAAGATCAACTTATCAAGCATGCACTCTCTGTAGCATATTCAACTTCTTACGTCTGACTCATATTTCTAACTGACTCCAATATTCACTTCTGATTTGTTTAATAGTCATTCCTAGAAATGGAACATTTGATTTACTTGATATGATTCGATGACAATCTCTATCAAAAGAGGTTTCTCACCTCAATCATCTATACTGGTTACATAAGCTTTATCAGTCAACTATATTCCATCAATGCTTTTCAGCCATTCTTAACACCTTAATAAGATTGACTTCAACTATTCATGATATCTCACTAAGATCAATTACTATCATACTTTACATAATCAGAATATTCTCTATAATAAAGCTTGATGAAACAGGAGGCATATTCATTTACTCTCATCTTCCAGCTATCATTTATTTCATCTTCCATGCATATGTTCTTAATCAATTCATAATTATAGATACATAATCATCTTGAAATTCTGATCTCAAATCCACTAACACAATCTTATACCAAATCATAACTCATAGCACATTAATCAATCAATCATTTCAATTTCAAGTTCAACATTTCAAAGTTATATAAATTTTTGCTTTCATTCCACTTTGTTTGTACACTTTAAATCTTGTCATTCTACAGTGTCTCTATTTCTTTCTCATTCAATTGACAAAAATAAATTCATATCCATATCAATTTAGGTAATATCCATAACAAAATACTGATATCATATTCACTGATATAACCATAAATACAATTTTACTGAGTCTATGTCTTAGATATGGAACTACGTAGTATTTCTTATTTCTAGATATCCACAAACTTTCATTTTATGACCCCTTGACAGATCATCATACTTCTTATTGTTTCTAATAGCTTAAACTCCTAATGAATTTCATACGTATGATTCATGTGATTGTGGTCGAAAGAGCTCACTATCCTGCCCTATAATCGCCTCTTTTGGGGCTCAAAACTCATCAGTGCTTTCCTCTCTTAGTGCAGAGTCAGGTGCAATAGATCCTTACAAATACCTCGTGTTCTTCTATGAGGTGGCATCTTACTCCTTCAATTTACACATTAACATTTAGCTTACTTGTCATTTTAATTTTTATTTTCTACATGTATGCATGATGTGCATGTTATTCAATGCAATCAATCAATACAATGTAAACAATTCATTACATATCATAACAATTCATAGTATAACATATTCTAAGCCTAGGAATCCCTAAACACTATGGGCTTCGATATCAAAAATGTTGGGCCTAAGTCTTAGAACTTAATTTGCGGTTATAATACACTAAAATTTGAGGAACTTTTAAAATAAAAATAAAAAAGATGCATGATCGTGCACAAAAGTGCACGGGCTTGCTTTAAGTGCACAATCGTGCATAGAAGATGCACGGATGTGCAATTTTACAACGCATGCATGACCTTGCGTTTAAGGAAAAACTAGCTTTTGCATGATCGTGCTCAAGCACAATCATGCAATTCCATAAATAGTGCGAAAGCATGATCATGCAATTGTTAGATTGGAAAAATAAAGCATTTATGATTTGGATAAAAAGGTAGATTTCAAAAACTTTTAGAAATCAAAATTGCAGTGGAAGCAACATAACCAAATCAACATACATAGCCATACCGGTAAAAGGATAATAAACATAAGAATAAGGTGGTAGAAATTATATTACCGACTCCTTCGCAATTTATCCTCTCCTAGGAGATATATCCTGTTCCTGTTATTGTATCCTCTTCTTGATATTGTATCCTCAACCAATTTGATCTACCACTTGTTCTTCTTAGACAACTTGGTTAACAAGATCCTTTAGTGGGAAAGGAGAAGAAAACTTTAAGAGATTTTTTCCTTAGAAGAAAGAAGCCAATTTTTGAGACACTTCTCTTGCAATTTTTGTCTATAACATGCAAGATAAGAGAGAGAGTAAAAAATGCAAGAACATCTTCTTACACCTTCTCAATTTTGGTTTTCATCAAAAGAAAGAGGAGATTTACATCAAATACATCACTTTAAGGGTATCTTTCTATATAAAAATGTACCATACGTAAAGGTGGTCTTTTCTTAGTCCTCTAGATTGATGAATATCTAATTGTATCCTGAGCAACCATTTAGGAAGTAATAAAATGAGTGACTAGTCACTCTCTCTAAGATTTGATCTATGAATGGGAGTGGAAAATTATCTTTTTTAGTCACCTTGTTAAGTTTGCAATAGTCAATGCAAACTCTGTACCCTATTATAGTTCTTGTGGAGATTAACTCTATACTTTCACTCTCCATAATAGACATTTAGCCCTTTCTTGGTATGTATTGTACTAAGCTGACCCATTTGCGATCAGATATTGGGTATATGATACCTGCATCTAAAAGCTTCACTACTTCCTTTTTAACCACTTCCTTCAAATGAGTTTTCAACCTTCGTTAATGTTCCCTCACTACTCTACTTCCTTTTTTGAGGTTTATTCAATGCATAATAACATTTGGGCTTATACTTTGAATGTCAAATATTTGTTATCCCATCGCCTTCATCCACTTCTTAGCAACTGCTACCACTTTACTATTTTGGTCCCCCTCTAGCTGATTGGAAATGATGATAGGTAAAGCTTAACCTTCACTTATAAAGATATATGTAAGGTGTGTGGATAATGGTTTAAGCTCTAAAGTTGGTGGTTTCTCTACTAATATTTCTTGATTTCTTTAAACGCTTGAATCCCCTGCCTCAATCTCTTCCTAAGACTTAGCTTCATTTGTCTTCTCATCTTCATTTTCTTTCTTAACTTCAGAAAATTTCTTTAAAGCAGTTTTCTTCTTACTCTTGAATGAATTCATCCATAACATCAATCTACAAGCAAGCATTGCTTTCTTTACAATTTTTCAAGGCTTTATTTATATTAACTCCACTTGATCTTAACTAATCTAAAGTGTTAATTTACCTTCATAAACATCTATTAGTTCTCTCCTATGAAAGGTTATCTAAGAATTAATGGATAGTATCCTCTTCAAAATCCAGAGCTATGAAGTCCATCGGGATAATGAACTTGACTACTTGCATTCAAATATCTTCCACCACCCTAAACATTCTTTTAATTGATTGATTAGCCAATTGAATTAGTATCAAAGTTAGCATTACCTCATTGAGCCCCAATTTCCTAAATATTGGCAAAATCATAAGTTTTATGTTTGTGCCTAAGTCATATAAGAACTTTACGAATTCAAATTTATGAACTAAATAGGGTATTGTGAAGTTCTCTACATCCTTCAACTTGGAAGGCATATTACTGGTGATTATGGAACTACAACCGCTAGTTAACTCTACTATTTGGTTCTCTTCCTAAGTTCACTTTTTTGATGATATGCCCTTAAGAAATTTGGCATACTTAGGTATATATTCCAGTGCCTCTACAAACGATAGATTAATTTGCAAAGTTTTGAACTTCTTTATGTATTTTGCAAATTATGCATCCAGTTTGTTGTTTTGTAATCATTGAGGTTATGGGATCTTGGGTGGATACGGCAGAGGGGAAATGTAAGGAGGGGACTCACTCATATCTATACCCTTATTCTTTTCTTGGTCCTTTTCTATTAGGTGTGGTGTAGCTTGTGTGTCTGCTAGTTGCTCAAGTTCTTTCCCACTTCTAAGTGTGATTACCTTAAGTTGATCCATTGGTTTTACCTCAGTATTGCTCAGGAAACTCCCTATACTTTTTGTTAACAATGAGTTCACTAGTTGACTCATTAAACCTCTATGTTATGAATGAATAAGGTATGGTTTTTATTTACTTGCTCCAACTTCCCTTGTAACCTCTTCTGGGCATCATCTATGCTTATGATCTTCCCTTCCAATCTCTTATGAGTTTCATCCATGCTCATGAATTTATCCATAATATTTTGAAATTTAGAGTCATTGGAATTGGAATTATTTTATTGAAATCTAGTTGCTCCTTGCTTTTGTATTTGGTTACCTACATTGTTTGACCAAGAAAAATTTAGGTGGTTCTTCCACCTAGGACTATATGTGTTTTAATAAGGATTGTTTCCCCCTTCTTCACCAAATTATGCTTCCATATAGTCGAGTTGGTCTATTTCATTGGCTTGCATTAAGAAGCAATCAACAGTACTATGGTTGTCTTGTCCACATAATTCACATCCACGATGAATTGCTTTAACTGGAGCTGATGAAGAGGTTTTCATACCATTGAGTTGTCGGGTTAAATGATCAATCTTCACCTACATTTTTGTCATAAAATCAATAGCAATGAATGCCTTCTAATCCCGGAAGGCTGTTTGATATCTACTTTTGTCTCATGTCTAAAGACAACTATTACTCACCATCTCTTTTAGCAATTCATTTGCTTCCTTAACTACTTTTTCATTAGAGATCCTCCAGATGCCACATCAATGATTCCCCTTATGGTTTGGATTAACTCCATTATAAAAGGTTTGCAAGAATTCTTTGGGTAAGTTATGGTGAGGACATCTCCTAAACAAATCCTTATAATGTTCCACGCTTCAGAAAGTGACTCCACATCACTAAAAGAGAAGTTGAAAATTTGTAATATTCTTTATTAATTTTGTTGTCTTTTGATCGAGCTTTTTCTATGTGTGTAATAATCCCATAAGGAGGAATAATCTAATCCTAAAATATAAGGTCAAAACAAATCACAAAAATTCAAATGTAACGAAACTAAAACAAGAATGCAATTCAATTAAGCAAATCAATTCAAGAATCAAACATATAAATATTAACAATTTGTAGTTGCAATACACACCTAAGGAATTTCTAATTAAGAGAAAGGGAATTTTACCTATCTTTAATGCTAACCTAATCGATTATAAATTACTGGATTATTGGTTCTAGATGATCCTAGGGTTGATTACTCTCTCTTAAGTAATAACCATTAACCCTAATTTATAAACCCTAATTAGATTATGGAAGTCATAATTTCTTAATTAACAACCTATCCAAAACCCTAATTGGATCTGACGTTGTTTGATAATTCTTATTCTATTAAATCACCTAACTCTCATTAGCCAAATTTAATTACTTTTCACTCGATTCACACTCTCAGTTTATCATCGAATTATGAAATTGTAGAAATTAAATCACAATAATCCAATAAAATATAAAAAATCAAATTATATTGAATCAAAGATAAAACCATAAAGGTGAGTTTAGAACATCATCAACATCCAAGAATCCTATCATCAACTATTATTCCAATTCTACACAAAAATAAAATTGAAAATAACAGGAAATATGAAATTGAACAAATGATAGGCGGCAACAATGTCTGGAAACTCCTGATCCGGGAAGTAAGTCTTGTCGACTTATTCTCCTCTCTCTCTTCCTTCTTCTCTTACTTAATCTCTCGATAATTCATTTTAGTGTTTCTCTCAAAAGTGTCTGATGCAAAAGCCCCTTCTTCATCTTTGTCTTATTCTTTAAATACCTTTTATGTTCTGAGTAGCCCTAAGGTTTTTGGGGGGTACAAAAGGTCTAAAAATCCCTCAAAACTTGACGTTTTTGAGTGTCTGAGCATCCACCTTATGCAGGCCATGATCGTGGGCTAACTCCAATGCTTTTATCTTAATCGGGCCTATTGTACCATCATCATAGGCTATTGTTTCAGCCTAAATGTCTCTAAAATTTCTTCGTTCTTTGATGTTGACCCTAAAACACTAACAAACACATTAATGTACCTAAAAAACATAACAATTAAGTTCAAAGACCTGTACAAACCATAAAACGCTGAAAACATAAATAATTAACAAACTCATAAAATTCTAACCTAAACACATACTAAATGATTGAATTAACAATTAAAGACATATCAAACTAAGCTCTAAAACATGCTGCAATTCACACTTATCATCTTTATTGGAAGGAAGTACTTGTCTAATAATGCATGCACTAGCTACTCCTAAGTTGTGGTGTTTGTAGGGGTTAGAGAATAATACCATGCCTGGACTCTATCTCTTAGTGTGAAGGGAAAGAGTCTTGTCCTAATGGCATCTTCTAACATTCTAGGATATTGGAAAGTATAACTTAAGAAAATTCACTAAATGAGCATTAGGATCCTCATTAGTTAACTCATAAAACTGCAAATTGGTTTGCAACATGTTTAACAAAGCTAGATTGATCTTGATTGACGTTGCTTGCACCGGTGGTTGAGTGATGCCTTGATACGCAGCATTAAACCCTGGTCTTATTAAATCCATCAGGGTTCACTATTGGTTTTCTCGATTATATTCTTCTGCTAATGTTCTTTCGATCTCTTCATTCCATCTCACTCTTTGAATTGCTCGTTCTGTTCTTGTAATATCAAGTAATAGAGTTTCTTTGATTTTGTTTGAACTTCAAGTAATCCTTGTGTTTATGAAGTAGCATGGACATATAATTTTCTTAAAACAAAAGAATTCAAATAACCCTAAACTAATTCCCAGGCAATGACACCAAAAACTTGTTAAGCAATTTTTACCTCTATTAAAACCATCAATATCTGCAAGTATACTCATTGTAAACTTGTAGTATTAAAGGTGTCGATCCCATAAGGAAACAATTAAAACTAAGTGAACCTAACTTTGTCTAAGGTATAAAAATATGATATGAATGAAAGTGAATGACAAAATTTAAACAATCAAATAAAATTGAGCATTTAATTGATAAATAATTGAGCTATCATAATTTTGTAAGGATTATTAAGGATGAACCTTTGGATTCATTCTACCATTATTTTGATCCCCTAACCACTATTGATTCAATAGGGTGTTGATCCTAGATTCTAAAGAGTTGATTATTTTCTCTTAAGACCAAATCATTTAATCCTAATTGATTATCCTTGAGTGATTATGAAATTTCAAATTTTGCAATCTCTCGATTCACAAAACCAGCCTAACGTTTTCAACTAGTTCTTAAGTTATCTAGCGAACAATCAAGTTTTTACACAGGATCTCTCTTCGTATTATTATCAAATTGATATTTACATGACTTAATAGGTCACCAACTCTCTTTATCTAACCTAATTGGATTACTTTCAACTCACTCTCTCGATTTACTCTCTTAATTTATTGTCGAAGTATAACATACCCAAATATCACAACACTTAAATATTTTATTGAAATCAATAAAAGTCAAGTCACAAAACAACATAAGAACAAATCCTAATATGAAAATTAGAATATTACAAACATGTATAGCATCTTCAAATCTAGTTTATACATCAAGCTTAAAGAAAATAAACAAAGGAAAGAAGAAAAACTTGTTTTGTACTAAATTTAGAAATCCTAAAACTCTTCAATGCTCTTCTTGAGCTTCCTTGATTGATCCCAATTTGGTAAGAAGGGGGCTGCACTTTTTTGGAGTCTTTATGTTCTTTTATAGTAAATGTGGGTCTTAAGGTTAATTTTAGGTCTTACTTAAGTCATTTTGTTCCAAAAATAACCCCCTAACATCAAAATGAATGGAAAATCCCATTTCTAGCAAGTGTCTATCACGATCGTGAACTTAGAAAAAGAAACCTTCTGTCATGATCATGACATTGGGTGCAAGATAATGATACTAGAGAAGAGCCTTCTGTCATGACCATGAGATTATATGGACGATCGTGACCCTGCCTCATAGCCCATGCATGTTCTAGCCTTCATTCTTTAATTATCTAGTTTTAATCACTAACAGACATATTAAAACACCTCAAGAGCATAAGATTAAGATCCAAAAGCTAGCTTGAAACCACATAACACTTAAAACATAAACAAAAAATCATATTAGTGTAATTATAAGCCTAAACATGCAATACCTATCTAGTAAACACCTATAAACACACTAAAGCACCTATAAAAACATAATATAAACTACACTTATCAATAACAACTCCCGTAAAGTTCTCATATTGGGTATAGCTTCTTCCAAATCAATTCCTTGCTCTATTCCTCGAGTTGTTCTATTCTCCCTATGTAATCTTTGAATTTTCTTTTCAATCTCTAGATCAAATTTAACAAGATCTTGATGAGGAGACCTAGTCATAGTCCTACATAAACACTAATAACAAAAAAAAAGAATAAGAAATAAATATACAAAATAAAATTTAATATCAAATAAAAAAAATCAAATCCACTCCTTAGAAATGAAGCTAAAATTCTTATGTATATCAAACACACCAGAAAAATAAAACCCATCTCTGCAGAACTAAATTTATAGTAATAGCGAGAAAGTATTGTATCCACAGAGAGTGCATGACTAATTTTTGTAATTAACTAACCAATGTAATGAGATAAAGATGGGGGGTTTGGATGAATTCAATTGATGAAATTAAATAAAATTAAACTATAATAGACAAATTGAATCAAACAAAAAAACATTTTGAGGATTAATTAATAGGTTTAATCCCAGTTTTTAGTTCAATCTCAACCTTCACGTGAATAAGTATAATCAATTGAAACATTGTTCTCAGACCTGCCATTGAAGCTATCAACTATAGATTAACAAAAAGCTTTATTAATCCCAGTTTTTCCTTAAATTGTAACTAATTAAAACAAGCTCTTTAATTAGTTCTAGCTGACAAACAACCTGAGACAAGCTCTCTGGATTTAATGTGGCAACCATATTAAAGATTAAAAATAGGTTAATCTATGTAACAATCATAGAAGTCAGATTATTTAACCTATGCTATATTATCCTTGGAGATGAATAATCATTAGTTTACCATACATAATTCAAATTAACAACAAATACATATTGTAATGATGATTCTAGCAATAAATCCATACATGAATGATCTAATAGGCCCTATATAAATCTTTCATACATAAATCATAAACTTAAAACATAAAATAACATAATTAATTCCAAATGAGAGTTAAGAACAACATCATTGAGATTGATCAATGTATAAGCATGTTATCCAACCTAAAATATCACCTTTGAACTAGAAATAGGAAGATTAGTTGGCTATAACTCTCTAAATGATAAGGAATTTGCATCCTTTACATTCTCTAATCTATATTTATATCTTAATTGGCCTCTTAATTGCCCTTTTATACTTCAAAATTAGGTTTGTTTGATTAAACGTGTTCAGGTGACTATATATTAATTGCTCGTAAATCACAAAGTCTCATGTTTACAATTAGATACACAGGCAAGATACACATTTGTGTAACTCACTTACATAGACATGTAGGTCTCTATATAGGCGTGTAGGTCATAGGTATGGTTAATAGTGTAGGTTTATATCCATTTTCAATGACTTATAAAATCCTATACACAGGCGAATACACTTTTATACATACGTGTACACTTTTACATGAGCATATAAGTTATAGCGACTCTAATTCTTCCATTTTTTATCCCATTTTCACTCTAATTCATCTCCTTTTTCTCCAAGAAGGAAAATAAGACCAAACATTAGTTAAACTATACCAAGGATATGAACTTAACTCATTTTGGTTGGTTCTCCTCTAACTTGTACTTAAATCAAAATATGAACCAAAATAAGTATCTTAGATTCATCATAAACAGTAGTTACTAAGCATTATGGAATAAATAGATAATCAACCATGAACTTATCACCTATTTTATTTATGGTTGCTCAGTTGATTATACTTAGATAAAATATCAAACATGTAGAGATAGTTGAGTAAATGAATAAATGATTCATCATTATAGATTAACTAGAGAGCATGTTATGTTCTAGGTTAATAATGATTTAAGGAATTTCCTGGATAGAGTGAATTAAGATTTGAAAAAAATGTTTTTAAATATGAATTATAAATCAATTAATAATTAGTAGGAATGATTATGGTTGAATTTAATAGAGCAGATACTAAATCGATACTCTATGTCCAATTAGAACATTAGAAGATATAAGGATAAAATTATATATCATAACCATGCATGAAAACTATCTCTAGATTTATTATATTATTTTGGAAACCTTGATTTGCATTACTAGATGTGTGCCTGAATTAATTAATGGATAAGACACCACTAACGTTAGTAAGGGAAACAACTACTTGAGAAGATGAAACTCACTCACTGTTTTTGTCAAAAGTTGATAGACAAATTCCATGCAAAATCATGCTACCAAACAAAAGATAGCCAAGTACTAAGGAGAAAAAATAAAAGGAAGTTCAAATCTTTATGCATCTCAAATCAATAATGATAGCATTCATTCTCTGAAATTCTAGAGAGAGAAAAGGTGACAAAAGTGAACTACGTTACGAGATCTTTCATTGGTTCAAGGAAGTGCTGGTATTTTAAGTGGGCGGAATGGCAACCCTCAATCATGAGGGGCAACAATCCAAATGTAGTTGGACGATGGAGGAGGATCCCTCCCCGATGCCTGCGTTATCGTACAGTGCTGCGGTACAGGGTCATCTACGGGGGGACAGCCCATCGGAAGAGGAAGTCTGGCCTGAAGAGGAACTTATCGAGATTGAGGAGGGAGACATTCTGCATCTCACGGGGGCGAATGGGGTGGGCATAGCGCTGTCTCACCGTCTAAAGGAGAAACTCGATAAACAATGGGTGAAGGCAGTGACAGTGATCGTTAAACTACTTGGGTGTCACATCGGCTACCAGCTCTTGCATTCTCAACTGAAGACCCTGTGGAATCCGCATGGCCCATGAAACTTGTAGACCTGGAAAATGACTTCTACCTTGTCAACTTCATGCATGACGATGATTATTTCCATGCCCTTACAGACGGGCCTTGGATAATCTTTGATCATGTATTAACGATGCAACGCTGGTTCTCTGAATTCCGACCATCATAGGGAGTGCTTACTAGGGCTGTCGTTTGGATCAGATTTCCGAAACTCTCCATCGCCCCTTACCATCCCCTGATCCTTACAGTCCTTAAAAATTTGGTAGGGAAAACCATGAGGCTTGATGAAGCCACACATCATGCACAGTGCGGTAAATTCGCTAGGGTGGTTGTGGAACTTGATCTTCATAATCCGGTCCGGTCCTGCGTTGAGCTTGATGGCGAAACCTTGAGGGTGACGTATGAAGGGCTGCCTCACCTGTACTATTCTTGCAGCCGAGTGGACCACGACACCAGTGGATACCTGACGAAAATGACCTCTCCTACCCCCACTACTCAACCGTCTTCCAGCGTGAGCTCTAGTGAAGGAGACACGACGCATCAGGGTAGTGAAGCGCAGCAAGTGTCTACGTCCTCCACTGACTACGGCCCCTGGACACTGGTCCAATGCCGAGGACCATCACCGAAGGTGCCGAGGCAGGACAGCGAGCCTCCTACACGCCAACGGTTAAAACCTAAGAAAGTGGATAATAGGTTTACTGTTCTGCCAGAGGAGGCTATTGCAGGAGCAGGGGGTACGAGCGTGGCAAGAACAACGGCTACCTCTGGTGCAGATGGGATGGGACAGCGAATTAAAGTCCCTGGGCCGACGGTGCAAGCTAGGAAGCGTGGCCTGGGTTGAAGCATAAGGCACCCAGCGTGGGACTCCCCAGCCAGGCCAAGGCATAGGCCCCATGGCCATTGAACTGTCCACAAAGGGCCTGATAACCCAAGCTCCACTTCAACTCCAACCGACTGCCACAACCAAGCACATTGCTGTTGCGATTTCTTCCCATACCGAAATGCTCTCTGATAGCCAAGTTCTCCTACACAATGGTCCAATCCCAACTCATGGAAGGAATTGAGGGGCCTGTGGATGTAGCTCAGTCCCAGGAGAGTAGGAAGGCAATCATAGTGGAACCACCCGACCAGGTAGAGGGGTCTGACAGGATGATGGCCAGTCCCTAAAAAGGGGAGTCCGCCAAGGACCCAGCTTCACAACTGCACGGTACCGAGCCTCCCGAGGAATACCAAAACTGTGAGGGAACCCCCTCGGCATAGTTATGCCACTCAATCCCCTGATTTATCATTATGTCAGTCCTTATATGGAACTGCCAAGGGGCTGGGAGTGCCCGATTTCTTACTATATTACGAAATCATCTTAGGATATATCTGCTGAGTATTCTCACGCTGTTGGAACCACAGATTAGTGGGCCCAAAGCGGATACTATTCTGAAAAAACTGGGTTTTGATTATTCGTTCCGAGTCGAAGAGGTCGGTTACTAGGGGAGAATCTGGCTACTTTGGTCCCAACCCTTCGAAGTTTTAGTTTTGCTTGCCCATCGCCAATTTTTTCACACGACTGTCCTTTATTCTCACAACTATCCGGGTTGACCATTGTAGTATTGATTTTACTATAGTTTACGGTAGTCCCTAACTCTCCTCACAAAAACACCTCTGGCCTCTCCTAGGGTGGGTGAGTAGTCTTCAGTCCAGAACTTGGATTACCGGCGGGGATTTCAACGCTAATCTCGAAAGTTCAGACAAACGGGGTGGTGTCGCAACCTCTAGGGTAGTGTCGACTCCATTTCGCGATTGGGGGAATGGGAGTGGCCTGTATGATTTCGGCTACGCTGGATCAAAGTTTACGTGGCGACGAGGCCCAGTCTAGGCCAGACTGGACCGAGTTCTTGATTCTACAGACTGGTTAGAGGTTTCCCTAACTCCGAGATCCAACACCTTCCGTTCCTTGGATCGGACCATCGTCCGCTACTGTTATCACTAGTCGGTTCAGAATCCAGGACTAGCGGAACCCTAGCGTTCTGATTCCAAAACACATGGCTCACCCATGGGGGCTTTGACAGGGTGGTTATAGCACACTGGTTTCCCCATAAGGAGACTGTGAGTAAGGCATTACAAACTCTTTCCCACCATCTGACGACCTGACATAAGTCTGAAGTTGGGAGTTTCTATTCTCGAAAGAAACGTCTAGTTGCCCGGTTGGAAGGCATTCAGTGAGCCATGACAGATCACAATTTGGACTCTATGTTGGCTTTGGAAAATCATCTCAGTAAGGAACTACTTCAGGTGCTGTGTGAAGAAGAGTTGTGTTGGCATCAAAAAGCGAGATGTGACTGGCTTTCTAAAGGGGATCGTAATACAAAGTACTATCACACAGTTACTCTTGCTAAAAGAAACCAACTAAGGGTTAAATGGCTGAAGGACCAAAGCGGGGTCGTCGTATCGAATCCTATCCAATTGCGACTTCTAGCGAAGACTTATTTTGTCTAGCTTTATACGTGAGAAAGGAGTAGCTCTGGGTCGTCTCCGACATTGAGCTCCTTTTCGGAACTATCCACTGTGTACATATATGACCTTGAGCTACTCGTACATAATTGCGAGATTAAAAATGCGGTCTTTGCCTTGAACCCCAATAAAGCCCCTAGTATGGATGGGTTTAATGCATTCTTCTTCTAGAATCAATGGCATACGATCGGGTTTTCAGTAGTGGAATTTATCCAGAAAGTTTTTCGATTGGAACGATGGGACATAGAGCTAAACTGCACACTCCTAGTTTTAATTCCTAAAGTCCCTTCCCCTTCCAACATCTCTCAATTTCAACCCATCAGCCTCTGTATAGTGTTGTACAAAATAATTTCAAAGGTCCTGGTCAACCGGTTGAAAACTCACATGGACCATCTAGTTATGGAAAATCAATGCAGTTTCATCCCGGGTCGCCACATTTCAGACAATATCATCATCGCTCAGGAGTTTATCCACTCCATGCGAAAGTTCAAAGGCAAGACTGGATATCTAGCGCTTAAAGTCGACCTGGAAAAAGCCTACGATCATCTCAACTGGGCTTTTATCCAAGATACTCTCCTTGATATCAGTCTACCACCCCCCCTAATCGTAGTCATCATGCAGTGTGTCACGACCGTCTCCATGCAAGTCATGTGGCAGCATCCCTTCCAAGCCCTTCCATCCTTCTCGACGAATCCGGCAAGGGTCACTGGAACAGCTGGGGCACCTTATCTTTAAGGAAGTGACTCAGGGTCACTGGAAACCAATCAAGGTGAGTCATACGGGACACCCCATTTCCCATCTCTTCTTTGCGGACAACCTCGTTTTGTTTGCCGAAGCCACGGAAGCCCAAATGCAGGTGATTAGGCAGACAATGGCAGCGTTTTGCCAGGCTTCGGGCCACCGAGTTAGTGCAGATAAAACGAAGGTTTTTTTCTCCAAGAATGTCCCATGATTGGAAATGAGACGGTTGAGTCAACTTATGCAAGTGTCTTGTACTCACAATCTCGGGAAATACCTAGGAGTACCGCTTCTCCATGAGCATACGACCAGGAGCATGTATCAATACCCGCTAGACAAAGTGGAAACCCGACTTGTAGGGTGGCAAGCCCGAACTCTGTCCCTTGCGAGATGGATTAACCTTTCCCAAGCGGTCATTACGACCTTGCCAACCTTTACCATGCAAACCGTGAGACTCCCGTGATAGATCTGTGATGAGCTCAAGACGATTATGAGCAAATTCATCTGGGGATTGATGGTAGGGCAATACAAACTGTATCTAGTAAAATGGGAGGAGGTGTGCGGCCCAAAAGTAGTAGGGGGACTAGGGCTAAAGAGAGTTCGGTCTTCCAATGATGCCCTCCTCACCAAGCTAGGATGGGAGTTGATCACGAACCCCACAGCCTTATGGGCTAGGGTCCTTTAAGCAAAGTACCGCTTGGACACCCATACCATTCCCCTTTCGGTGACTCGCTCCGGAGACTCCACCTGTTGGCGAGGACTTGCTACAGTTTGGCCAGTGGTGCGACGAGGGCTAACCTGGAACTTGGGTAATGGTAAACGTATCCAATTATGGGTGGATAACTGGCTGCCAAATTGGGGACCACTCATTGAATGTGTGATAAACAATCTCCCGAAAGGTGAGGTGTACCATACCGTGTCAGACTACATCACTGCAAAAGGGGAGTGGCGATGGAGCTCGTTACTCCAATACCTACCCAAAGATGTCTGCTTAGATATTGCCAGCATAAAACCACTCAGTGTGCAAATGGAGGACTCTGCCGTATGAGGCCCTACTCCATATGGAAGATTCACCGTGGCGTCCGCGTATGACCTTATTAAAGACCAAAGTTCGGAGGGCGATCACAGACTTTGGAACCTCATTTGGCGATGACCTGGGCCTCAACGTATTCAGGGCTTCCTATGGCTGGTGGCTAAGTCAAAATTGCTCACCAACCAACAACGAGTAACCAGGCGTCTTTCTGGAGATAGCAGTTGCCATGTATGCGGTCAAGAGGAAACTATTCTCCATGTCTTACGCGATTGCCAAAGAGTGCGCCCATTCTGGCACCAATTCCTTGCTGCAATGGTGACTAGGGGTTAATTCACTCAAGCGCAGGAGCAGTGGCTGCGGTCTAACCTCAGGCAACAGAACCGTGTCTATCAGGTCGGGTGTGATCAGATATTTGGTGTTGCCTGTTAGTATCTTTGGAAATGGCAGAACCACAGTATATTTGAGGACGGTTTTAGCTGGCCAGCGACTAGGTCGAGGTTTGTATAGGAATATGTTGAATGGATTGAGCAAGCACGAATCATTGAATCCAGAGTTTTCCCTCAGCATGGTTGGCCCCGGGCCAATCGGTTGGATGGATCAAACCACCCGAGGGTTGGGTCAAACTCAACACCCATGGCTCCCCACCTCATCACTACGGGGGGCCTAATTCGAGACAGCTTCAGCCAGTGGTGCGGGGGCTTTTCTCCTCATCATTGATGGGGGTTCTCGGCTCACAGCTGAGCTTTGGGGAGTCTACTCGAGTCTCATGTTAGCATGGGGGCGAGGCTATCGACGTATCATCGTTGAAGTGGATTCCCTACAGGTTATTAATATTCTCTCGTCTTCTAATCTTGTTCTGACCAAGAATCATGTTTTGATTGCAGATATCCGAGAATTGCTTTACCGAGATTGAGAGGTGACGATCTAGCATGTCTATAGAGAAGGAAACCAGTGTGCGGATTGTTTGGCTGAGCTCGCTGTCTTATCGCGACCAGGCTTGCATTTCATCCAGGAGTCTCCGCTTGTACTTACTGAATATCTTGAGAATGATGTGCACGGACTTATGTATCGGCATCTATGAGCTAGCTTAGCTTCCTTTTGTTAGCAAAAAAAAAAAAAGAAGACGAAACTCATTTAGGACCAAGAGCATTAAAAGAGACATACCAATGACATTGGGAGGAGCATAGATGGGGATGGAAGTAGACAATTAGCAGTTGGAATCCCAGCAAGGAAGGTAGTAGCTTGATACAAAATCCTAATTCAAAAATTGATTGGGCTCATTTAAGACATACCCCCTATAATGGAATCGCATCTTACTGAGTCAAACATGGCCAATCAAATGTTTGACATTGATTGAGGGGCGTGCTATCACAAAAAGGTCCGCGTTCATTTTTTAATTTTATTTTTACATGTTTGAGCCTTATTTTTAATTTAATTGGTCTAAATTCCTAATAAATTTGAAAAATGTTTTCTAGTTATTTAAAAAATATTTTCAGAAAGGTTAATTTTATTATAAATACTTTAGAATTTAGTTTTTAAATTAAATTATTAAATTAGTTAGCAAATCACTAATTCGAATCAAGCACAGGTTTTAAAGCATTATCTTTCATAATTAGATTGTGTTAGATAAATTCACATAATGGGATTATATTAATTAATATGAGATCTTAATTTTAATTTCAAATTAATTATTTTCTTAATTAGAATAAGAAAAAATAAATTCGTTCCTAATTAGTATTTTGGAAAATTGTTTTCTATAAATTAAATTAATTGAATTTCAATAAGATTGGAATTAGTATTTAACTTGACCCCTTTAAAATTAAGAAAATTATCTTCTTAAATAATGGATAAAGATGTTTATTATTTAAAATTATTTATTTCAATTTAATTGAAATAAGATAAATTATTAATTTAGAGGGTTATTATACTAATTTATTTAGAAATTATTTTTTATTAAATTTAATAATAATTTCTTAATTAGTTAGGAATGGTATTTTTAATTAAATATGTGTTTTCATTTATTATTTAACAAAAATTTGCCTTCTTTGACAGTTTAGGAAAGAGTTTTTTGATAATTTGTTAAGAAATTAATCTCTAAAATAATGTAATAAAATTTCGTAATTAATTTAAAATATTTTATTTAGTTTTGCAATTCATCTCCTTTTTAAATTCAAAAATAGTTCTCCAATTAAAAAATGTTACTTTAATTATAATTTTGAAAAAAAGTTCTTTCTAATTAGATTTGAAATAGTTCTACTGAAAAAATTTTGAGATGGAAGTTTTTCAAATTAAAATAATGAGAGTGATTTATTGAAAATTCATTTTAACTAACTTCGTTAAAGGAGTCAAGATAATTGAAAATAGTTTTCATTCGAATTTGATAATTGTTTTCAAATCAAATTGAAGTCTTGTATAGAATAGGATCTTCATTTATCTAGGAATCAATGGTTTATTCTAATTTAATTATCTAACGAGTTGGCAATATTATTTTAGATTATAGAGATTATATTGATAATTAGAATCAAACAATGGTGTATGCTTATAATTTAATTTTTTATGCATGAGCAATTGTAAGCTTAAAATGTATGACATTTTACTTGTAATTTATATCTCATGAGACCACAAAGAATTAAGACCTCATTAAAATATTACTAACATATGAAGACTATGATTTTTGCCTTCCATTATTGAAGCATAAAGCCAAAGTTCGATTGATTACAAGGCTTATTAAGTGGCTCAAGAACCTTTCACTCAAACATATTTTATATTAAATTAATGTGTTCTATTTAACTAAATTTGTATGATTTGGATGAGTGACTCATGATTATATAAATTTAGAGGCAATGTTATGAATAACATAACACATATTTTTGGATAAGAGTTGTCACCTAACAGATCTATGAGTTTGATGAGATATGACTGACAAAGATGTTATCTACCTAATTTAAGTTTAGATAGTTTGTTGAGTGACTCAAGATCAACTAACTTTAAATTAGATTCTAACCCACTAGAGAGATTAAAGTAATCATTTTGAATAATAGCAGGGGCTCTTATTTCAAATAAAATAATGAGAGTAACCAAACATATGATTAAAGTCCTAATATTGTTTGGTAGCCATGACATATAACCAATACCTATTTTTCTTACATTTATATTTTGTTCTAAGTTGAAATTACATTTTTTAGTATATTTAATACTAAGACTTAGTGAACCAAATATCTTATACATAGAAAATATCGAAGAAGAGTTCTTAAAGATAGAAAGAAAAATTATATATCTATTATGTAATTTTTCTATAATCCTTATTGGATATTTGATGACAAAGTGTTTAACATATGTTAATATCATTTAGATGACAAGTATGTCATTTTAAGTAGATTAATGTCTTATGAATTTTAATGGCAACATTTTAGATGAATGTCAACATTGAGATAGCGATAGTTGTGCATTAGTTTGTGTTTTTCTAAATATTTGGCAACTATTTCTTGCATAATAGGTTATTATTGTTGTGTTTTAGAATTCAATTTACATTTGCAATTGAGCAAGACACCAAAATAAGAGAAGAAAGAGGAAGAATTATGGTGCAAGAACCCACGATCATGGGAAACATGCCAATTCCGACGATCATGGGATGTTTAACCCGAGGACTATTTTAGGTTCACTTAAATTTTAAGTTTTATGACTATATAAGAGGAATAATCCCTATAGACAAAATGGGGACATGAGACCTTCATGTAGAACAACCTCCTTGAGTGAAAAAACATAGGTTTGGAGTCTTAAGAGAAGTGGAGATTCAAGGATCATCAATCACAATTGGGAAAATAATATATGAACATTGGAATTTCCAGATTCAGTCAAAGGAAGAAGAGGAGTTTTCTTCATTTGGTATTTTTCTTTTTTCTCTTATAGTATTTGTAATATGGAATATTTGATTGTTGGTGATGTTATAGACACCATGAGTGATTGACTCATTTTTATGGATTACTTTTGAACTATCTTGTTAAACTCCTATATATTTGAATGATAGATGTCTTTGATGAATCTTGATTATATACATATACATTGCAATAGATTGAGAGATTGAGTTGGGTAATTTGTGCAGGATTGTACAATGAGAATTAGCAACCTATAGACTTACATTCATCAAATTAATTGATTAGTTAAAAGAGAGATCTTGGCTAATTTAATTGATCGCCCATAGGATAACTTAATAACTAGTTAAATTGGTAGAGTTATTTGGTAGATTGAGAGATGCTTAATCATTTTCATTTAATTTGGCTAGGAATAATTAATTACACCTTGAGAGAGGGTAGTTAATAATATTGGACATCTTAGGGGAGACACAATTCAATTAATAAAATAAAAGGGAGATATGATATGGAGAAAGTGATCTCTAGTTGTTTAAACCTTGAATTTCAATTTTTTGCATTTTGGTGTTATCAATTGTTCATTGTTAATCATTTAATTTAATTCCATTTTCTAGTTTATTTCCATTAAACAAGTTTTGTTCTTAAACAAAGATTAACCTGAAGCAAGTGGTGCCTAAGCATCAATCTTTGTGGGATCGATATCTACTTATTACTACAAGTCACGAGCCCGTATACTTATGGTTTAAGCGCAAAACTAGTAGACTATTTTCCAATCAACAATTTTTTAGTGCCATTGTCGGGGATTGTTTGTTTAGCATCTTGTTTAGTTTATATAACTTTAATTTAAGATTTTTTTATGCTTTTCCATATGTATTTACAGGTGCATAAACACAAGGAGCATGCAAAGATCGACAGAATTAAGTGAAGATGATTTATCTGATATTAAAAGACACAAAAGAGAGTTAAGAAGAGTGAAGTGTTGAGATATTATATGAATAAATATGGCTGAAGAAGGAGAGCAAGAAGGAGTAGAGAGGACTTTGATGGATTTCACGAGGCTAGGGTTTAGTACCTAAGAAATTGCAAGGCCATTGATTCAAGCTCACAATTTCGAGATCAAGTTGGCACTTGTCAACATCCTTTAGAACAGTGTGTAATTTTATAGGCTATCCAACGAAGATCCAAATGCCCATATTGCAAATATTTTGGAGATTTGCGACACCTTCCGATTTAATGGGATATCTGATGATGCTATAAATTTGCGACTATTTTATTTCACTTTGAAAGATCAGACAAAGGCGTAGGACAACTCATTACATTCAAGACATACCACTACTTGGGAACAGCTAGCCCAAGAATTTCTCGCAAAATATTTTCCATTGACCAAGACAATGAGGGTCATAAAAGAGATCACGTATTTTCAGCAGAGTGATGGGGAGTCTCTATATGAACCCTGGGAGAGATTCAAAGAATTACAGAGAAGTTGTCCCCACCACAACCTTTCGAGGGAGTTCCTATTACAGACATTTTACAATGGTGTAAACTCGAGAACGACAAGAACCATAGATGCAACTGCTGAAGGTTCATTGATGAGGAAGACTATTAAAGCAGCTCATGACCTTTTGGATGAATTGGTAAGCAATAGTTACATGTGGTTGAGCCAGAGTAGTAGATAGGGGAAAAAGGAGCAAAAAGGTATGATCCCAATTGACTCTATTACTACTTTGCAGGCATAGATTACAACCCTTACGAAGCAATTGAACAACATGCAAGGAGCATCTTCATCTATAGCTAAGGCGATGCAATTATAGTGTGAGCTATGTGGACAAAGCAACCATGGCTCAGCTGAATGTAATTACCTGGGCCAGCCACAAAGAGCTAATAATCCTACTTAAACACTTATAATCCAGGGTGGAAAAACCATTCAAAATTTTCTTAGAGTAGTAACAATACAGGTGGTCAAGCAAGACCGTGAGGACCTCCTGGATTTTAGCAAGATCGAATTGGATCGATGGAGAGAAAAATGGACAAGATGATGGAGGTTTTGGGGTCCAAACTAGCAACTCAAGAAGAGAATCAGAAGAGGATGTTTGCCCGCTAGAAGGAATATCAAAAAAGGATAGAGACGGAGTTTGATTAGATTGTAAAGGACCATGCCTCATAAATCCATAACTTGGAGGTTCAGATAGGTCAACTTGCTAATGCATTATCTTCTAGCAATACTGAGGTTAAACCCAAGGAACGGATCATAGCAATCTCTCAAACCTAGGAAAAGGAATTTGACCATGTAAAGGAGGATGGAGACAAGGAAAAAGAACAAGTAACTATGGAATTCCTTCCAAGTGAGTTTAGAATTTATCCAATTAAGGAACCTAGACCTAAAATTCCATACCCTATTCTAACTCAGTGGAAATCAATTTCAAGTAGGGTGACAAGAAATTTTAAGGAGGTTAAATAAAAAAAGGTTAAGGAGCACACGGTAGAAGGAAATCAGAACATAGCTCAGAAGAAAGATGACCCAGGGGATTTTTACATTTCCTGTAGTATCAATAGAGTCAACATAGATAGGGAATTTATGGATTTGGGGCAAGTATCAACATGATGCCTTAAATCTTTAGTCAGAAGTTGGAGTTAGGATGAGCTAGAATTTACAAAGTTGTAAGTAAAAACGACCAATAGGACAGTTTTTTTCAACCAAAGGGGATTGTTAAGAACGTGCCAATACAAATTGGTAAATTTATCTTTCCCGCATATTTCTACATATTGGATGTTTAAGAAGATGTTGAAACACCTATGGTTCTTGGACAACTGTTCCGAGCCACTGCTTGTGCAATAATTGACGTTAATGGGGGTGAACTAAGTCTGCGAGTAGGAAACAAGCAAATCACCTTCAAAGTGTCTAAGAAAGGAAACAATTCTTCTCTACCTCCGACTAGCATCAAGGAAACTGAACCTTGAGGACAATGGGAAGATATCGAGGATCCTAGGGAAGGTGGAATCAATAACATGGTAGGTCATATACTGTTGGTGAGATTAGTGACTAAACTACCATTGCACCCCTCATTTGAACTACCGTAAGAAAAAAGGAGAATTGAGCTACTGACATTGAAAGAACATTTACATGGGAGGCAACCTATGGAATTTTATTTTCTAATGTTTGTTTTTCTTTATTAGTTTATTTGATTTATTTGGTTATGATTATATTTGATTTGAGTTTGATTGGTGTTTATTTAGATTTTGTTTGAATTTTAACTTATTTTCTTTTCAATTTGTTTCTTGGATGGGTGATTTTGATGCATTTGTAGGTTGGGTGAATGTTGAGAGTGCATGTTTAGATTGGAAGAGGGTCAAAAAGTGGAAAAGAAGGAGTAACCCATGATTGTGGGAATTGGTAAGTTTCCCACGATCGTGGGAAGACTCTCCAGAAAGTTTTTTGAGAGTTAACCGACGATCGTGGGAAAGAGGATGATTCCCACAGTTGTGGGAAATCTCTCTAGAAAATTTCTAAAGAGTTAACCGGGATGATTCCCACGACCGTAGGAAGCCGCCTTCTGAAAATTTTTTAAACTTCCCTCCCTTTTTCTTCTTTCATTCATTCTTCAAATTTTCATAACCTCTCTCTGTCAACACACGAAACCCATTCTCCCACTCTCTCAATTCCTTCATCCTACACTAAACGTTTAGTATTTTCTTCAATCCTTTATACTTATTTCAACTTAATCATTCAAAAATACAAGGATTTGGGTAAGATTTTTCTCTTTGTCTCTCTAAAAAAGAGGTCATCTCTCTTTTCTTTTCATTTTTGCAAATTTTTGTCTTCCAATGGCTTCGATGAAGATGGTAGCCCAAAAATTGACTAATGAACTGTGCCTTCAAGTCTTTGGGGAAGGTGAACCGGATATGGTAGTAACTTTTCGTACCCTATTCCCAATTTTTTTGGAAAACGAAGGTATGAGATTTCAGGACTTCAAAGATAGGGAATTAATTACTCCTAGATACCTTGACTTTGAATTATTAGAAACTATAGGAGTAAGATGTAAAATTGAGAGATTAGTTTCAAACATTGGTTGGAGTAGGTTCATTTGTTGCGATGTACCGATTTATCAGATGATGACTATTGAATTCTTAACTACTGTACTGTAACATCCCATCACCAATGGGAAGGGTAAAATAGTAATTTGCAATGGGCTAGGAGTGTTTTTAAAAATTGTTTGGCTATGTTCATGCATTCATATATGCACGTGAATAGTGAATTTTGCACA
>JAOSBN010155132.1:0-23078 GCA_027563595.1 Erythroxylum suave | reverse complement strand
CCGGTCCAAAGATGTGATAATCAGCGGAGGAGAGAACATTAGCAGTGTGGAGGTGGAGTCGATATTGTACACTAATCCGGCGGTGAATGAGGCGGCCGTTGTGGCTCGACCCGACGACCACTGGGGAGAGACACCGTGTGCATTTGTGAGCTTGAAAAACGGGTTGACTAAAAGGCCTACCGAGAAGGAAATTATTGAGTTTTGCAGGGAAAAGTTGCCGCGTTACATGGTGCCCAAGACGGTGGTGATAAAGGAGGAGCTTCCAAAGACGTCGACAGGGAAAATTCAGAAGTTTGTACTTAGAGATATAGCCAAACAAATGGGACCACGGAGAGCTAGTCGCATATAGGATTGAGTAGGTGGAGGAGTTGAGGGGATTGCAACTCCTTGAATTAAACCTTGCTGTAATTTGACTGGATTTAAGTGTCATCTCTTTTATTAAGCCATTCGATGTTAAAACCAAACCGAAGAAGGTGAAAGAGAAAGCATACGAACTAGACACTACACTAAACGTTACCTTTGCAATTAAAGTCTTGTTTGCTTCAGTTCCTGTCGCTCTTAATGGAATTGAAACACCCTTTTCGTTTAATAAGTTTGATTTCTTTTAACGTATTGTAAGAATAAAAAGTAATTTGCTAATAAGTAATAAAACTTTAAAACTATTACATGTATGAGGCATCATATCTTCTGTACAAAAATAGTGTTTCAATCAATTTTAATTACATATTTAATGGAGACTGGATAATTATAAGAGTCATTTGTTCCCAATATATGAGTAGCACCCCACCGTCATTCCTACCTTTCTGTGCCCAAAAGTTCATCTGTTCCAAGGAATTGGAATGATTTTACATTTCTTGAATGCAGCACCCAATCCACTAAATAGGGATGGCAATTTGACAACTGTTCTCGGACCGGCTGACTCACCTTAGCCTAGCTCAACTTGAAATAAGCAGGACAATCTTGGGTTGATTGGGCTTTAAAATATGCTTAGACTAGGGCCTAACTCGTATAAACTTAATGACATCGTTTTTCCAAAAACCATGTTATTTTGCATCTTTTATTTTTCTAAACAAAATTTGGGTCAAGTTGGATTTGTGCCAGGTTACCTTAGGCCTGGTCACGCCTAACTCAGGGCTATTGCCATCCTTAAGTTTAACTTCACGAAATTCCCAATTCATTTAATTTTTTGAAAGTGGTATTATTTAATATTAAAAAATATTTTTTTAAAATTAAGAAAATTTATTTATAATTATTTTTAAAATAGGTTTCTAAGTAGAATATAATCTCGTACTTGTAGATTTTAAAAAGGAAATTTATATGATACATAAGAAGAATAATTTGTTAAAATTACTTTTAATTAAAATCTACTAAAGAAATTAAAATGAATGGAATTAGTTTTGAATTAAATTTGAAAATTGTTTCAAATCAAGTTAAATAGAAACTTGATTTATTTAGGACTCAATGTTTTAATCTAATTTAATTATCTAAGGAGCTAGAAATATTATTTTAAATTATGAACATCAATAGTTAGAATCAAATAAAACTTTATATTTTATGAATAACTCATGAATATATGAATATATGTTTTGGAAAATTTGGCAAGAATTATCACCTAACAAATTTAGGAGTTACATGAGATGTGATTAATAAGGATATTATCTACATGATTTAAGTTTAATTAGTTTGTTAAGTAATTCAAGTTCAATTAAATTTAAATAGAATCATATCTCATTAGATAGATTTGAGTAATTTTCAGAATAGTAATGGAGACTCTTATTTCAAATAAAATAGTGAGAGCAACCAAATATATGATTAAAATCCTAATCTTATTTGGTTTTAACAGGCATTTAACTTTGTTTAATATAACTGATACTAAGTTTTAGTGAACCAAATTCTTTTGATATATGTTAGGTTTGAATAGAGTTGTTAATGTTAGAAAGAAAACTTATATGTCCACTTTGCAATATTGCTATTAATCCCCGTTGAAGATGTTGATGACAAAGTTTTAGAGATATTATAAATGGAAAAAAGTAATGACATTTTGAATAAATTAATGTTACGTAAACTTTAATGGTAACTTGTAAGATGGATATTAATATCATGATCAATGTTATGAGTATCGTATCAATATTGGTACTGGATTTGGTTATGTTATAATATGATACTAGTATCAGTAAATACCATATCTTGTTTTGGTTTTCTTTAATTATAAATAGTTCCTAATTTTGTTAAAATTACAAAATAGTCCCTCAATATATTTAACAATAACAACAACGTTCATTATGAATCCTGATAATACATAAGGTCTGAGGAGGTCCAATAACACATAGGTTTGCCCTAATTAATAGAGAGGTTATTTTCAAATACCCCTAGTTGGTCCCTCAATATATTGTGTTATGTAATATTTTAATTTTACATCAACTATGTCTCTAAAAATTATAATAATATAAATTTAAAATAGCACCTATCTCTTTATTTATATTTGTAAGGCCTTAACATATACCTTATAAGTATTATAGCATGTCTAGGGTGTATTAAGAAGTGAATATAACGAATTAAGTACATCTAACAATAGTAAGAGACATAATGGTACTTAATGTAAAAGACATGGGTAAATGGGTAATTTGTTCGTTTCAACATGGACATACTTACTTAGACGTGAAATATGTATGAGAAATTTTGATATGTTTGCTTGGATTTATGAACGTAATGTGAGGGAAATTAGTAGAAGAAGTATTCCATAAGCAGATGGGATGTTGATGGTTAAATTGGATGTGTTTTTGTGTTGCTCTTGCTTGGTAAGATCGAAGTTAGTTGATTTGGGATGTGACCTCATTGAATAGATAGGTTCCACGGAGCAGACTTCTATAATTTGGCCATATCTTAGCTTGTAGACCTTCAAATTAGATAAATCCAATTGAAAAGTAAACTAGGGATATAGGTCTAAAACTTTGATGAAGGAATCAAAATTTGATTCTGCCATTAAGATTTTTTAATTCTGGTTTGAAGTTGAGTTCTGAATGTTGTACTTGTTTTCAAACAGCCTGTAGTTTTTTAGGTATAACTTCTGATATAATTAGCCAAATTGCATAAAATTTATTCCATTAGAAAATTAAGACACTAGGGAATGAAATTAAATGATAATATTATAGGTCAATTCTGGGAATTAAAGTAAGAAAAAGGACCTATATGCAATTTTTCTAAAGTTAACACACGGTCCAATTGGGTTAAAACATGTGTGGCCAATAAGAATTAATCATGTGTGGGAGTCTTGAAAGTTCATGAAAAAGGCATGGATAGGGGAGATAATTTCATATTTTTCTCCTCTCCATCTCACCTTCTTCATCCCATCATTTTTCATGTAAGAAATCAAGTCAATCTTAAGTGGAAATCAAGGTAAAAGTTAGGGATTTTCTCTTCACCTTTATCTTTTCTTGCTTTACTTATGAAGAACTGAAATTATAAGGTTGGAATTGGGATTGATATGTGTATTTTTATTGTTTCTAGTTGGTGAGTCAAGTAAAACCAAAGAGGAAGGGAAGGAAAGGCATTAGAAGAACTATTTTGTCAATTTTAAGGTTTGAGATTACATTTAGTTTAATTCCTCTTTGAGTGTATGTCTGAATGGATATAAAGATTCATTTGGATATGCAATGGTTTATGTGATGATTTTTGGTGTTATTTGATAGTTGTGAATTGCATTGTACTTTAGGGTTTAATTTGTTAAGTATTTAGTGTTAAATTGAGTGTTGAGTGTGTGTTTATGTGTTAATTGCATTAGTTAGGTGTTTAAATCCTTTTTGTGGGCTAGTATGAGTCTTTGAGCATAAATGTTATATTTTTGAGGTGCTTTGATGAGTTTATTAGTGTTTCAGGGTAAACAGTGAAGAACGGAGAAGATTTGAGAAGTTTCGGGCCCAAGACATAGTCCACAATCGTGGCATAACAGGTTATGATTGTGACAGAGAGGGACGAGCTAGTAGCAGCCAGGCTACAATGATGCACTTCGAGCACGGTCATGACAGAGAGCTTCCATTCAAGCAAGGATCGTGCACATTGGGCCATGATCATGATAGAAAGGTTTAGACGCTGGATAAGATTGTGGTAAGCAGGGCCACGATTGTGGCCTACGTCGAGCTGATATGAAAACTCGAATTTTGTAAGACTTTTTAGACCGTTTCGACCTCAAATTAAACCTAGGGCTGCCAAAATATAAATAAAATAATATTAATAGAAGCAGCAACCTACAGAGTCATGCAAGAGAGCCTCACATCAGCAAATTCTGAGATAAAACCTAGAGATTGAGGAAGGAGATTAAGGAAGGGGGACACGGAGACGAAGCTAGATGCGGCATACTTCCCGAAAAAGGTGGTTTACCGCTGTTGCTGCCTCCACAATTCCGTTCCCGACAGTATTTTTCGTTTATTCAATTTTATTGATGTATGAAGTTGCAATATCGTTATGAATAGGTTGTGTTGAATGTTGAGTTTTATTTATACTCACCTTTGGGTTTTAATTCTCGAGACTAATAAAGTTTGATTGATTGTATTTTTATTGATTTAATTGTGATTCAATATGTACTATTAATAATTCGGCAATAGATTGAGAGGGTGAGCCAAGTGAAAATAATCAATTTCGGCTAATGAGAGTTAGGTAAATTGATAGATAAGAATTGGAACAAACCGGTAGAGTCGTGTAACTAGATATCGAGTATAGATTCTCAGTATGTTAATAGACAACTTTAGAGATACTTTAGGTTGTGGGTAAATTGTGAGTAGAGAGATTATAATTCCATAATTTAATTTAGAGATCACTAGTTAGGGTTAAGGATTATAACTCGAGAGAGAGTAACTTACCCTAGGATCATCTAGACTCATTAATTCGATAATTGCATAATTGGTTAAATTTTCATTAGTTTCGGATTAAAATCTCCTTTCTCTCACTTGATAGTTTCTAGGTTGATTTTCGGATTGAGTTATGTGATTTTGCTGTTTTGTTGATATCTTTGCATTTTAATATTCACAATTAATTGTTTGATTGCTTATTTTCTTAGTTGTTATTTAGAATTATTGTAGTTTAGTGCAACCTTAGATATTAGGACTAGATTCCCCTCCTCGTGGGATCTATACCTTAGGTACTATGCGAACAACTCGTACGCTTGTGGAAATTACCAAGGTTAATAAATTTTAAAACTTAGCGTACGTAACCTTGCGATCAAGTTTTTGGCGACGTTGTCAGGGAAGTGAAGTTAGTTCTATAGTTTAAGGTGTTAAATTAGTTTTTATTTTTTATTTTCATTTCTTTCGTTCCATTTAGTTATCGTGCTCTTGCATGAACACAAGAGTTACAAGATGTTCGAGTCGTGTAGTAGAGACATTAGATTTAGATATCACACTATTAGAACGACCCTTAGGATAGCTCGATGAGAGGAAGAAGAGATAGAAAAGTCAACAATGGCCAAGGAATTCCAACATAACATGGACCAAGGAGCTAACTATGGACGGCAACAATGGACCCTCATGGACTTTATGAGGCCAATGTTTAACCCAACTAACCAAGGAGTAGCTAGACTGCCTATTCAAGCGGTCTCATTTGAAATTAAACCAACCCTCCTCAATATGCTTCAGCAGAATGTGCAATTTTAAGGATTGGCGAATGAGGATGCAAACGCGCACATAGTTAGTTTCCTCGAGATCTGTGATACTTTCCAGTATCACCAAATGTCGGAGGAAGTGGTTAGGATTAGGTTGTTTCCTTTCACTCTTAGAGATAGAGTGAAGGCTTAGTATCATTCACTGAGTCCCGCTAACATCACGACGTGGGAGCAACTTATGCATGCCTTCCTAGGCAAGTACTTCTCGTTGACGAAGACCACGAAGATTATAAAGGAAATTACCAATTTCTAACAATGTGACGGGGAGTCAATTTACGAAGCGTGGGAGCGATATAAGGACTTGCAAAGGAAGTGCCCATATAATGCAGTAAACCCACCTACTAGATGCACGATCGATATAGCGTCAGGAGGACGCTTGATGCAAAAAACAGTTGATGAAGTAAAGGAGTTGATAGAGGAGATGGCCAACAATAGCTGCTTTTGGACGAGTGAGCGAGGTAGGCAGCCTACGACTTTTAGAAAACAGAAGGGAATTGTCGCAGTAAATCAAATGACAGAGATGCAAGCTAAGATTGACAATTTGACGCAATAGCTCAATAATATGAAGGCATCATCTTTAACCCAGGTCAAAGCCGTGCAAGTGAAGTGTGAACTCTGTGGTCAACTAGACCATGACACTGTGGACTACTACTTGATAATGAAGGACAATCGAGAGCAAGTGAACTATATGGGGGTACAATTTGGGCAAGGAGGGGGTAATAATCCCTACTCCAACACGTACAACTCCAGGTGAAAGAATTACCCTAACTTCTCCTAGTCGAACAAGAATCGAGGGCAGTTCAAGCCTCAAGGACGATCGAGCATTCAACAGGATAAAGCAAGCTTGACGGAGTCAAATTTGGATAGTATTTTGGAAAAGATAGGAGGCATGGAGGAGGCACATAGGAGTCTCGAGAGAAAATTCGAGCAAGTAACAAAGAATCATACCTAGTCCATATATAATTTAGAAGTCCAAGTGGGCTAGTTAGCGGAGGCTATGTCGACATGAAATGCTAGAACTCTTCCAAGCAACATTGAGTCCAATCCAAATGAATGTATTATGGTCATCAGTCAGACCTAGGATGGAGAACCTAAACGAGTGCATGAGGAGGAAGAAGAGAAAAGAGAAGGTGAAGAAGACCTTCTAAGTGGGCCCATGAGCAAGTCAATTAAAGTAATCCAACAGGTATTTCCGCACTAATTTTTTGCTCTGTGGGAGTTATATGGAAAGAGGGAAGAGGAGAAGTTACAGGAAATTGAGTCGAACAAGGTTGAGGAAGTGACAGAACAAATACAGCTGAAGCTGAAATTACAGGAGTCCGTCACGAAGAAAGGGAAGGAGCGACCATTGGAAGACGACCCCAATATAGTGAAGAAGAAAGAGAACCCAAGGGAACTTTTCATCCCCTGTAGTATCAACCAGATTATTATAGACAGGGCATTCGCAGATTTAGGCACAAGCATAAATATGATGCCCTACACCTTCAATCTAAAATTGGGGTTAAGAGAGTTAGTACCTACCAAATTTTTGGTCAAGACGACCAATAGAACATCACATACCATTGGGAGTTATATAGGATGCGCTGGTAAAGGTTGGTAAATTTAATTTCACCATGGACTTCTTTATTTTGGGCATTAGCAGAGATGGGGACACCTCGATAATTCTGGGATAGCCATTCTTGACCACTACGGGCTCAATTTTTGATGTTGATGGGAGAAAATTAACTTTGCAGATAGGGAAGGAGCATATAACATTCAAGATGACCAACAAAGAGTACGGAGCTCTTTTACCTCCAGTAGATCTCAAAGAAACCGAACTTCGAGGAGAATGAAAGGATATAGAGGATCCTAGGAATGCTTTCTAGAAGAAGAGGTCACGAAGGAGAAGGCAAGGTAAAGAAAATTGCAAGGAAGGTGGTAATTGCAGTACGGTAGCTAAAGTACAGACTTTGAGATTAATGATGACCCTACCATCAAAACAGTCATTCCAACCACTTTGAGCTTAACAGAGTGTTGAGCTACTAACGTTAAAAGAAGCACTACATGGGAGACAACCTATGAAAAATAAATAGTTTCGTTGTTTAATTTTTGCTAAGAACATTTGAATTCTGTAGTTAGGTTTTCATTTTTGTTTTGAATAAAATCGAGAAAAGAATAAACTTCTGAAATTTTGCGGGTGATTGTGCAAGTACAGAAAGAGAGGTGAAAAGGGGCAATAAAAGAATCAAGTAATGGAAGTAAAAAGACTAGAAAAAGAGCAAAAGAAGGAACTTAGGAGTGGTAGTATGTCGCTGGCCACGATTGTGGCCTGACTATGCAGTGAAAGGAGAGGACGTAGATTTTTAAAGAAATCTTTACCATTTTACCCTTTTTACCTCCTAAATATTTAGTTCTAACTTCACTTTTACTTTCACTTTTATTTTAACTTTATCTCTTTAGAATTCAAGAATCTAAACACTCTCACTTCTCACTTCAAATTTTAACCTTCTGAAAATTTTCCAAATTCGAACCAATCATGCCACACATTAAGCAAACAGCCCGATGGCAGCCATATAGACGACAATAAGTTGTAGGATGAGGAAGACGAAACCGAGCAGCGAACTTTGGAGCACCCTTCCCAATCTACACCAAGGAGAAAGGTACTCATTTATGGTCTTTAAATACTAAACATTTTTTCGTTCCTAAATGCTTTGATGTTGATATACCAGATAGGCTAGAGTTGTGTGAGCGGGTAGAAGACCTAGCTGAGAGAATCCAATGGGACCAGTTCATATGGTTCCAATTCTCTATTTATCAAGAGCTTACCTTAAAATTCTTCACTTCATTGAGTTTTGACCTTAAAAACCCCAAGGAATTATGGTTTAGGTTAAGGGGAAGTGTATATGAATTAACTGTCAAACTCACATGCGAGATGTGTGGATTCCCCGAATCGACCATTGCCTATCAACATGATGATTTTCATCCCTCTCAATACTGGAACGAACTTACTGGAATTGAACGTTTTCATGCCAATAATGCGCAAAACAACATTATCAGGTCCTATGAACACTTGCTGCTGGACAATTTTATGTGTCAGCTGGTTTTGACAAGTCAGAAACCAACAAGTGTTCCACGAAGTAACTTTTCATATTGTGGTGCACGGACCATAGTATTCTAGTACGTACATCCACACATGTGCTACAAGCTATTGTTGCAGCTCCGAACAAAAGGAGAAACAATCTCGAAATTGGGTATATAGTGTCTACCATTGTGAAACATTTTGGGGTGGATCAGAGTGGACTAACTGTCTACCTACCTGAATTCCTAAACCACCACCATTTATGGTAAGTTGAAATCCTTATGTCCCACAACATGGAACTTAGGGACATCAGCCAGAAGACACATGTCAAAAATAGAGTGAGTCAAGCAAGCTCAAGTTCAGCACCGCTTTGACAGGAAGAATCTACCAGTGAAGAATTAGAGGAAGAGGAGCAAGGTTAGAAGAAGGTTTTGGATGCAATCTCTGAAACCAATCGAATACTTGCAAAGATGGCGCAGACATGATGACGCCAGAACTAAGATATCCAACAGATCTATCGGTATTTCAAGTCTCAAGGCATTCAATTGCCGCATCTGACACCATCACGACCTCCTTCTCCATAGCATTTATGCTTAACCTAATTGTTTTAATTTTTCTTTCCCAAATTAGCATTCAATTTTGTTTTATTATTTTTATGTTTATTATTTTCTGTTTACTTTAATTTATGTCTTTTCCTTTCTTATTGTGTGTGTGTGTGTGTTTACTTCTCACATTGAGGACAATGTGTTGTTCAAGTGTGGGGAGTGATTAGGTGTTTTGTTTTTATATGATTTTGCATATTGTATGATAGTTATTAGGTTGCATTGTGTGAATTGTTTGAATGTGTCAATAGCTTAGATGGAGTGTTTATTTAATTTTGACTATAGTCTATTAGGTTGTGACTGATCATTAGCTCGCAAAATTAGTAAATTAGGGTTCTTTGGATAAATATACAGCTTAATTAAGACTTAGTCGAAATTTAGCACCCTCTAGATTATCATATTCATTCATAATTTTAGGCCTTTCAACTTAAGTATCTTTACTAATATTTTTTCATGAAACGAATAGCTAGAACAACAAGGTAGGCAATAAATGAAAAAAAGTTTGTTTTGTTAATAAATCACTATTCTATTGACCTTCGGGTTGTGAATAGAGCTAGTAACCACTTGAAAATGCGATGTAACTGAGTAACCGGATCGACACATATCACAAATGTGTACCTTCGCGTCAAAAGGCTATAATGACGTTTCAATCAAACTGTCTAATAAATAACTTAGTCGAGTAACCCGATCGACATTCATCACCAATGTTTACTTCCAAGTAAAGGGCTAAGTTCATGTTAAATAATAAAAAATGTTTTTCTTTAATAAAAACCTACCGGACTTGTAAATGGTTTGACTTTTTATGACAATATACTTAGGAACAGTTACAAAGTCTGAAAGACCAAAGACTTATTAATGTGTGTGTACAATTAAAAAGGGTAAATGAATTATCACTTAGATCTTGATTAATTTGTATATTTAGTTCACAGCCTTTAGACATAGATTTTGCTTGTTAATGATTAGATATAACTTGTCATATTATGTTCAAGATAAAATTTATTTCATAACATTAAAGTCATTGTCTCATTATTGCATTGTGTGTTTTATGTTTATTGTATGTTGTTATTTTGTTTGCTTGAGGACAAGCAAATGTTTAAGTGTGGAGATGTTGATAGTTGTGAATTGCATTGTGTTTTACGATTTAATTTGTTAAGTATTTAGTGTTAAATTGAGTGTTGAGTGTGTGTTTACATGTTAATGGTGTTAGTTAGGTGTTTAAGTGTTTTTTATGTTTTAGTATGAGTCTTTGAGCTTAAATGTTATATTTTCTAGGTACCTTATGGGTTTATTAGTGTTTTAGGGTAAACGGTGAAGAATGAAGAAGATTCGAGAAGTTTCGGGCTGAAGACATAGCCCACGATCGTGGCACAACAGGTCATGATCATGGCACACAGGGATAAACCAGCAACAGCTAGGACACGATCATGCACTTTGAGCACAGTGGTGACAGAGAGCTTCCATTCATGCCACGATCGTGCACATTAGGCCACGATCGTGACAGAAGGGTTTAAGCGTTGGCCATGATCATTGGGCTGATACAAAAACTCGAATTTCGCAAGACTTTTTGGACCGTTTTGACTCCGAATTAAACCTAAGGCTGCCAAAGTATAAATAGAACAATATGTGACAAACATAGAAACCTAGAAAGTCATGCAAAAGAGCCTGGCATAAGCCAATTTCGAGAGAAAACCTAGAGAGAAATCAAGAGACTGAGGAAGGAGACGAAGGAAGAGAGACAAATAGATAAAGCTAGACGTGACGTACTTCTCAAAACAGGTGGTTTCCCACTATTTCTACTACCGCAATTCCGTTCCCGACAGTATTTTCCGTTTATTCAATTTTATTGATGTATGAAATTGCAATATTCGTTGCAAATAGGTTATGTTGGATGATGAGTTTTGTCTATACTCACCTTCAAGTTTTGATTCTTGAGGTTAATAAAGCTTGATTGATTGTGTTTTTATTGATTTAATTATGAATATCTGCTCTTAAAAATTTGGCAATAGATTGAGAGAGTGAGTCGAGTGAAAATAATAAATTTGAGCTAACGAGAGTTAGGTAAATTAACAGATACGAATTTGATCAAACCAGTAGAATCGTGTAACGAGAGATCGAGCATAGATTCTCGGTAGGTTAATAGACAATTTTAGAACTACTTTAGGTTGTAGGTAAATTGCGAGTCCAGAGATCACAATTCCATAATTTAATTTAGGGATCATTAGTTAGGGTTAAGGATTATAACTCGAGAGAGAGTAATCTACCCCGGGACTTTCTAGACCCATTAATTGGATAATTGCATAATTGATTAGATTTTCATTAGTTTCGAATTAAAATCTCCTTTCTCTCACTTGATAATTTCTAGGTTGATTTTCAGATTGGATTGTGTGATTTTACTATTTTGTTGATATCTCTTCATTTTAATATTCACAATTGATTGTTTGATTGCGTTAGTTGTTACTTAGAATTATTATAGCTTAGTGCAACCTTAGATATTAGGACTAGATTTCCCTCCTCACAGAATCAATACCTTAGGTACTACGCGAACGACACATGTGCTTACGGAAATCACCAAGGTTAATAAATTTTAAAACTTAGCGTATGTAACTTTGCAATCATTATTTTTGTGTTACTTTGCATGGAAATGGTTATATATGACAAGAGAGTATCATGTAGTGGAATTTTTCCTTAGGTTTGTTTGAACCAGTCACATTGTTTGAATGATTTCTCAACCTACAAGCCTCTAAATTGGGTGATTTTAATCGTATATGAAACCTAAGATATAGAAATAAAAAAAAAAACTCTAGAAGAGACTTTGACTTAGTTATGGATTTATGACAATGTAAATTAGGATTAAAATGATGACCTAATGCTACCCCTGTTTTGGAGTAGCTTATAATATTTGGTTTATATCTCATGATTGGAAAGTTCAGATGGTCTGATTGTTAATGTTATGGAAACTAGAGACATAAGAGAACAAATGTCTAGAAGACCTCAAAGCTTACTTCGAATGTTTTCTATATACATATTAAGGAACAAATGAAGTTCGTCATGTGATTACTTATGGACGGATTGTTTGCCTATTTTTAGACCACCATGGGTTTAGCCCAAATTGCACTATTTTGAGTTTATTTTTATTTCTAATTTTTACTGCATCTTATCTGAACCTTCTGGAATGTGTATGAAACTTTTCAAACACTTAGAAATAACTGAAATAGGACTTGTCACATGTGAATTAGGTGATTAAACATTGGAATTTAAGAGTAAGCATAATTCATGATAAAGACAATTTACATATATATAGATGATTTTTATGCATATTTATTGCTCAATTGTGCATAATATGATTACGAAAGTGTGATTTTGACACCCTTCTAATGGTGGTAAGTTATGAGTTGCATGAATGAACACAGATACATATTTTATGACTTGAAATGTATATCATATGACTTATGAATATATGAATTGTGAAAGTGGAAAATGGTTAAAGGAAATGTTATAGTGTTTGTTCTATTGCCTTGGTGGTAGAAAGATAGGCATGCCTATAGGGTTACAGTGCAGCTGCTACAGTTTGACACCAATGGTGTTTTCATTTTGAGACTATAATGTCTTCACAGTTTAATGCCTTCAGGTATCAATAGTTTGATACTTTCAGGTATCCACAATTTTGATGTCTTTGAATATCCATAAGTCCCATTATCCAGACCCACAAGAATGTGCAGGGCTAATACAAAAAAGTAAAGTAAAGGAATATAAATAAGAAATACAACATGACAACATAAATAATTGGTATTGATGAGCATTTGTGTTTGTATTGATAATTGGTGCCAATGAATGTTAAATATCAATGTTTGGCTTATGAATATGAATTTATGATGTATGAATAACATATTGAAGCATTGTTTACATTATGTATTTTGATTAAGTATGTCACCATTATTTATATGAGTTATGAGGTTTAAGAATGTGTGTGATTGTAGGATGACTGCTGTGAGGGGTAATCCAAACTAAGAATTTTCCCCACTAAGCTTTCAAGCTTAGCATTGGTGTTAATTCGTGTAGGTCCAGTTCATAGGAGTGAGGTACAGGGAACATTTGCAGGAACCAAGGCCAACAGTTAGGAGTAAAAGTAACATTGAAATATGTTTTGGTTTAAAATGATTGTACATGTAAAAGAGTAAAGGAAATTGTATGTTTTCTTTTTGGATTATCATGCAATTATAAAGATGTAATACTAATTTTCAATGATAATGTTAAATGATATGAAATTTTGTAATACGTATATGTACAACATTGAATAGAAAAATTTGTGATGATAGCCCCATAAATGAATAGAAATGTATGTCATGACTGTTGGTACAGGAACTTTGTTTCCATTTATGAGGGTGGTTGTAGGTTCCGTATAAGGGGTGTTACAATATTAATATTACCTTTCAAATATTTCACATATAAATAATATTTGCACTTATTATAGAAAAAAGATCATTTAGGACTTGTTTGGTAAATAGCTGAGAGGTATTTGGTTGTTTGACTATGTCAAACCGCTGGTAATCATGTTTAGTAATTTGCTAATTAGGTTGGTGGATTGAACCCGATCCCCTATTTTTGAAAACACTGCTATAAGGAACGTTTTGCTCTAGTTGTTAAGAAATTAAAGGACGAAAAAACGATTGTTCCCAAAAGTTATTATAAATTAGAAGTGTGGCACCCTAATAACCCCTGGGAGGATATTCCGAGAGCCCCACACACAGAACACACTAAAGACGAAACATTTCGGAACATATAAAACATATTATACATTCATTTCTAGAATCTCAACAAACATACACTGCATATCAAAATTTCCGAAAGAAGCCTGAATTAAGGATATTACAACCCATCAAAATAAAATTCAGGATTCATATAAATTAGATACAAGTCCAAAAACAATCTCAAACTACATATGAACAAAACAAAAATCAGACTCCTTTGGCCACCGCGATTGTCTTGTCCCAGTTCCTACGTCCCTCTTTCAGAACCTATAAGGGGCAAATCCACCGAGCTAAGCATATAGCTTGGTGAGTAATAACTAATCTATGGATAAATTGACAACTTATCATACTGAAACATATAACATCATATACATGCATCAAACAATAAATCAAATATAATGTATTTCAGAGCAGACTTTATATTTAACAAAACTGAATATCACAAGAGGGTATAAACCCTTCAGAATCAGAACAATGTCATAATCAAACATATATATATATCAGAATTACAAAATCAGATAACTGCTAATCCATCATTAGAAATGGGTAACGGGACTTATACAGAAGAGACTGAAGTCTCGACACCAAAGTGTCACAGAAGAGACTGAAGTCTCGACACCTAAGTGTCAATATCAGATGTCATCAACATAAGGGAGCGAAGTGTCACAGAAGCAGCTGCAGACCCTTCTAGGCATGCCTATTTACCCACGATTAGGACTTGACAGTTTTAAAACCAAACAAATTCATATCATGTTAAACATAATTAGGCAATCATTTCTTTCATGCCAAAATTCAAACATATTAATCTAATAGCTTTGCAAATCATTCAATGAATTAAAGTCAAATAGCAAACAAACAGTTAAAGCAAAACTATCCAAAATTTCTCACTAGATTTCTTACTGAATTACCCACAATTATTCAACATGACAATACTTACAAATAAGACCATCTAAATTACTTACAAATTTACCTTCTAAAATTACTTACAAAATCTCCCTTATTGCTTATTGAATCGACATCCCGGCAATATCTGGAATCGGTCGCTCGATGGGTTCCTCTAAAACATTTAGTACAAACACGTATCATTATTGTGCACAATTATGAATTCAATTATGCACATTCATGTATACTGAATATGTATGATGCATGTTTATGAAAAATTCTGAGTTTCTTATCCTTAATCTTGTCACATTCTCAATCATGCGAAATCATACTCAATTCCTCAATCCAGATTTATTTCTCAACCAACTTTCGGGTCCACTTTGTTCAATTATTATCCTCAGGAGGGTGAGGTACTTAGGTAATACTTCCTTCTAGAAAGTTGTCCCTCTTTATCTTAGGTTTCCAATGATACCAATTTTATCCAATTTGGGTCAGTATATTGAAAGTTATGCTCAAATGATTTTAGATTGTTCTTAAGCTTTAATAGAATTCTTATCTCAACTTCCAATCAGATTCTAAAATTCCTAGAGGTAGAATTAGAATTTAATCTCTGCATGCAATTTGTATCCTTATGTCTCTAGTTTAATCCAAATAAAAAATCACTCCATTTGGATAACCATAGAGAAAGTTATGCCCAAAACACTGAAGTATATTCAAGCTGTCAGGAAACTTCGTCGCGGCGAGCCAAAAGTTGACCACGGTGAACTTTCCAGAGAGGAAAATTTTTCGTTAATTTTTAAAAGTTTGCCACGGTGAACTCAAGAGTTGGTCGTGGCTAACTTTCACAGAAATGAAGTCCTTCAAGTTGGCCGCGGTGAACTTTAAAAGGTTGGCCACGACGAACTGTAGTGCATTTTAATCATCTTCTTCCTCTCTTCTCCTTAATCCTTCATTACTAACTTGTCCACTTACCTTTACCATTTTATTTCACTTCTATATCATCTGAACTCATTCTCAACACCACTTAAAACCAAGTTTATAATTAGATACTAAAAACCGAATCCTTACACAAGCTTTCTCTCACTACTGTGTATTATCATTCTTACTACATTTGTTTCATCTTCTGCATTCTTTTTTCAAATTATTCAACACCCAGTAATCTCATATTCAATTCCAAATATTCTAACTCCTATCTTTATACACTCACGACCTGAAATCCTCACCTAAGTCATTCGGTGAATTCATTCACGGAGACCATACTGCATAAACTTCCCATGCATATATGTATTTCCATCATGCAAGTTTTCTCCAAAACAAAACAGAGTATCCCTATTTATCCATTCTCATAAATTTCTGCATCATTTTCATTCTACTCTAGTTATCACCAGTATTTCAATCCAATTCACGCATTACCAAAATACCATAAAAACAACATCAAAACCACTTACTTGGTTCAGCTCAAATTCTAGCAATGAATGTTCTCAGTGGATGAACAAAACCAAGGATAACAGAATAAGCACTCTCTAAGTAATGAAATTCTTACTTTGAGGTAAGATTCAAAAGCCAATTTCTCAACAGATATAACTTGGTGTTTTCGATGTTGGACAAAACCAAATGAAGAACAACACAAGCTGTAGAATTGATTTTGCTTCACTTACGTGGCTAATGTGTAAGTCTCACATTTGTCACTTATCATCACATACACACAAGCCATTTGTCACACAATGAATGATGTCAAATGTCAATCTTTAATCAGTCCACATGCCACACTAGGATTGATTCAACTTTCAATATTTTTTCTAAAATTCACCAAAAATTCCAAAATACCCGAAATATTACCAAAATTGCCAAATCACATTTTTATTCACGTTAATAACTCAATTATACCTGGAATGTCATGAATGCATGCACAAATATTGGTATGAGTCCAAAAATGTATATGAACAAATAAGCAAATAAAATCAATTATGCCAAACATACCATGCATTGAAATTCCTTAATATTCTAACCCTTAATATGGAGTGTTACAAGAAGAGAGATAGAGACAAAGATATAGATATAGACATAGACATAAATATAGATAAACACAAAGTGTGAATTCAATTTATTCGAAGTCAAAAAAATTACTCTGGTTTATTCAAAAATTAAACCAAATTAGAAGTTTTTCTTCAATAAAATTTTGTGCTTCACATTAGTATCATTATTTTTAAAAATTATTCCATTTTAATTAAATAAAATAAGTATCATTGGATTTGGTATTGTACAATAAAAAACCGCTACCAAATTATTTTATACTAATGAAATTTTTCTATAATGTTAGATTTCGGGTTAGGCAAGAGTTTCGAGTTGAAATCATTGTACTTATTAATACTTGGATTAAATTTTTTAATTAAAAAGAATTAAATCATTAAATTAAAAATATTTTTTATAGTTAAATATTTTTACAAAAATGTTTCTACAAATAGTTATTATGTCTAAAAAATTATTTTAATGTTAATTTTAATAGATAAAATTGTTAAAAATCTTTTTTTAGTTTAGTTATAAGAGAAGATCAATTTTATTAAAGGATTACATTTTTCATATAATTAAAAATAAATTTTATGCTAATTAACTACTACATATTTTCAATTTAGTTTCTAAAAATAATTTAAATAATTATTTTTATTTTAAACATAGGCAAATAGGTTTTTGTTTATTTAATTTTGACTAATTGACTGAAGCAAATTGAAACGTAAACATAAAGTTAAGATTGAATAAGTATTTATTTATGGATCAAAATATAATAATTTCCACAACTTTTGTGTTGTATAACTATATTAGAAGGAGCACAATTGGTGATTTACCTTTTAACATTATCAATCAAGATCTTAAATTTATACCTTCGAATGTATTTGAAGATGTTGAAGTTACCTCTACACAAGAAGGCATTGAAGAACTGAGAACTTGGGAGATGACAACTATTAGTGATAATATTGTTTTTATTTTAATAGCAGTTAGACATCGCAGTTAGACTTGTTTATTATCATCTAAAGCAAAGGTTTAGATGATAATAAACCTTTGCTTAAAATGATGATGCTGACTTCTTTTGCTTTATCTAAATTCTTATGAGAATATTCAAAGATATACTAAGGTATAATATTCATGTCCCTAAAAAAAATTTTAAGTCATACCCTCATTAATCATTTTACACATAAATAACTAAGATTAAATAGTTAATTTTACCAAATATCTTTAAATAAATAGTTGATATCATTCGCTGGTCAAATCAGCTACATTAATTTGCTATCAGTTAAATGCTGATAGAATTAGCTAACATCTAATGCAATCTTTCTAATTCCCAAACATGACCTTAATTACCATACAAATATAAAACTAAGGATAATAGAAATGTACTTAACAGGTTATGGCCATGTTTAGTAATCAACAAATTGCATTAGCCAGTAGCTGATTCTATTAGCGGTTAGTTGACAACGAATTAATATAGCTGATTTGACTAGAAGATAACATCAGCTATTTATTTAAAGATGTTTGGCAAAATTAACCCTTTAGTATTAGCTGTTTATGTATAAAATAACTTATAAGTACATGAGTATTATATCTTATTATTTCATTGAATATTCTCATAAGAATTTCAAAATTAAAGGAAGACATATATAATGGGATGATAACTCTTTGTGTATTATGACTCAAATTTGATATTAATTTATCTTCAAAAATTAAATTAAAACATATTAAATTTAAATAATAAACTTATTATCTTTATCTTTATCTCTTTGAGTAATTTGTAATAACTTTTGGATATAATAGTCTTTTAGTCCCCTATGGCATGTTTGGTTCATAGGAATAGGAATTCTATTCCTGGTATATTCTTAAAATTTAAATAATCCTTTGTTTTGTTAGATAAAAATACCAAAATACCTAATCCTAAGACTAAGTATTCCTCAACTTTTAGAAATAGCTAAAGATCATCAAAAGGTGTCTTTAGCTATTCCAATAACAGAGTTATTTGTTGAAGACTTTTTTATCCTTCGCGTGTCTTCTTCATTCTCACCTCCCAGCAGAAAATTCTTCATTTTATCCTCTCTACCTCACTCCCGTCTTCGCTTCTTCTTCATTTTCACTCTCTACCTCACGATTCTCTTCTCCAAAAACTCCACTCTCTCTTCAAGTCAACCCAGCCTTCTACCATCTGTCCTCTCTCTGGGTAAGTTATTCCTCTTCGTTCTTATAGGTGATGCATTTATGTTGATGGGTTTCGACTAGGTGAGTGGTTTTGTTGAATTGGCTTGCTAATTTCTTGATTATGGGTATTCTTGGTTCGTTTTGTGTTGTGGATTTCGTGGATAAATATCATTTGGGTAAAGATGATCCAAATTCTAAATAACAATAGACTAACTATATCCAAAAATGATGTAAGGCACACTTGCTAAGAATGATTGGATCTGCAAAATATAAAGCATCTAAGTAAACTTGTTTTTGCGAAATGCATGTCTACTGTACTTATGGTACATGCATATGAATACACTACATATATATATGCATCTTGCACATCTTGTGCCATTAATTAATGTCAAATTATAATTACCAGTAAAATCCAAGAAATTTATAAAACTTCAATAATAAAATAATGTTTTAAGACTTGTTTAAATATGTTCTCCAATGTTTTTGGGGATAAGGAAAACACTGGGAAATAAAGACAAGATAGCCACTTATATGTTTGTTTTTTTTAAGGACTATTCTAGTCAAAGTGCAAACAACATAATTGTAGAGCTTTATGGATTTATTAGTCTTATCTGGGAAAATAGTGTTGCATAGTACCAGGGAACCAGAACCAGATTCACCTTTCTTATCAGCTATTTGTCTCGTGCATATATAATGGAAACATTGATCATTTTGATTACAATGTGTATGCAATCTTATGTGAGATAGAAGCTAAAAAAATGCACGTGTTACTTTATGCAATTTTTAAGATCTTTATGAATTGTCCAAGTGGCTAGCAAGGTAAATAGCAAGGTAAACTGTTTGGTTTTGAATTATGGTTTTTATGTTTTATAATCCCCTCTTTTTAACTCTGGAAATATTATCTTCTTTTTTATGGCTTACTCTATTTTATGCCTTCAACTATTTTGAATTACTCTTACATTGTACATTATTTGAACAAAATGATGTAAATACATTAGAAATTTTATTTTTTTGCAGTCATGGTTTGTTTCAGTTTGAGTTTACGTTGAAATTCTGAAAGAACGAAAAGGATTGTGGCTGTCTTGACTGTATAGTTACAGTTGTGTAATGTTGTTAGTTCGGTATTCAGTTTGTTGGCATCGGAGGCTTTTTTATATAGTTATAGACCAAACGTTAGAAGTTATTTTCTAATTTTTTATGCAAATCAAGATAATGTGAAGCAAATTGTGCATGACAATGATGAGTTATGTATTTCAATGGTTAGGATGAATAGGCAAGCTTTTTTTAACTACGTGAAATGCTAGAAAGTATAGGAGGATTAAAGTCAACAAAAAACATGCTTATTGATGAACAAGTAGTAATATTCTTACATATTATTGCTCATCATATTAAAAATCGAGTTATTAGGAAAAATTTTAGAAAGTCAGGTGAGACAATTAGTCAGTGTTTTCATAGTGTTTTAAATGTAGTGATGCATTTGCAAGATCTTTTGCTTAGGAAACTTGAGGCCATACCAACAAACTCTTCGGACCATCAGTGGATGTGGTTTAAGGTAGATAATCACCCTATCACTTTTATAACAAAACATAGTGAATGTGATTAAGGTTAGTGAATGTTATTAAGGTTCCTCATTATTTTTTATTTCATTTGAATTTTAGAATTGCTTAGGTGCTCTAGATGGAACACATATCAGGGTTAACATGCCAATTAAAGATAAGCTTAGATTTCAAACTCGTGAGGGCGACATTGTAACAAAAATGTTAAATGTTTGCGCGCCTGACATGCAATTTGTTTATGTTCTTCTTAGTTGGGAAGGATCAGTAGCTAATGGTCGAGTTCTTAGTGATGCAATTACTAGGAGACATGGACTAAAAGTGCCTCATAGTAAGCTTTCCTATATGATATAAGAAGGTTGTTTGAAATTTTGTATATGAGATAATGTACATTAAATAACTTATGTAGTGTTTTTTTATATAGGTTGCTATTATCTAGTTGACGCAGGTTATACAAATTGTGAGGGCTTCCTTGCACCTTTTAGGGGTCAAAGATACCATTTGAATGAACGGAGTCAAGGTTACCAACCAAGAACTCCAGAGGAATTTTTTAATATGAAACATGCAACTGCACGCAACGTAATTTAAAGGTACTTTGGGTTACTAAAAATTAGGTGGGCTATTTTTAGGAGTCCGTCGTTTTATCCAATAAAGACACACAATTGAATTGTTATAGCATGTTGTTTGCTTCATAATTTTATTAGGTAAGAGATGGGTTTGGATCCCATGGAGAGTGATTTAGGGGATTATTTCACACCAATCCAGTTGTTGAGGAGGAGTGTATAACTGCTATTGGCCCAACTAATGCTTAGACAACTTGGAGAAATGAATTGGCATGGAAATTTTTCAATGAATGGCAAACATCTAGGCAAAATAAGAACTGCCATTTTTTAGGTGTTCTAATATGTTTAAGTGTTAGGAGGTTTTATATCATTGTTTATGTAAGTTGTTGTACTCTTTGTTGTTTACATTGTACGCTGTTATTGAACACTATATGAATGTTTTTGTAATCTATTGATCATTAATGTTAATTGGTATGAAGAATTTTATGAATGTTTCCTCTATTATGATGTTTATTTTTTAATTTATCAATATTGCTTTAATTTGGTATATAAGTATGTCGATGAATTCCCCATCAATTATTGATTCTCAAAGTTCAAAAGGAACAAAAGGAAAGTGGAACTATGATGGGGATGTTATGCTAGTTTCCTGCATAGTTGATTTGCATAATGTAGGAATGTACAATGTTTATACTGGATTTAAAGTTGGGTATCTCAATGAATTAGAAAGAATGGTAGTAATAAAGCTTCCTAATTCAAACTTAAAAGCTAGACCTCACATAGAGTCTAGGATTAAGACTTTGAAGAAAGAGTGGAGCATTGTTTATGATATGGTAAGGAAATATACTAGTGGATTTGGATGGGATACTAAAAGAAAGATGGTTACTGTTGAAGATCACGTATGATATTCTTGCTTAAGTGTAAGTATTAAACTTTTAATTTGTTTTAATTATTTTCTTTAACTACTTTCTTGTCATTTATATAAATTAATAATGTTGATTTTTTTCATTTTGTCAAAGTCACAAAGATGCTGCTCAATTTCAAAGGAACATCTTTCCTTTCTATAATGAATTGACTAGGATCTATGGAGAAGATCGTGCAACTGGAAATGATGCACAAAGTGCTACAGATATTCTTGAAGAAATGGAAAGGCAATAAGGTGTAAGTACATCAAATGAAAGGGGTGAAGATTAATATGAGCATGGTTTACATGATATAGATGAGTCCTTTACCCAACCTCAAGCATCAAATCTTGAAAGACAAGCTGAAAACATTTCAGAAAGGAGGAAAAAAAGGAGAAATGATACAGGAGAAGCAAACTGTCTAGATTCACTTATTATTGCTACCATGATGTTGGGTGATACCATGAATCAGATTGGAGATAAATTGTGTAAAAGTATTAGGACTGAAATGTATATTCAACAAAGAGTTGAACAGTTATATAGTGCATTAGGTGAGATAAGGGGCTCACAAATTATGAAAGAGATACTGCTTTAGGCAAAATTCCTGATCATCCTACACAAATACTTGTGTATTTCACTGTTTCGCCTTCTCAAAGACTTAGGTGGGTGAGAAGGTTTCTTGAGACACATTAAAGGTTATGTTGAAGTTTAAATATTTTGTCTAGTTATTTAAAATAGGGCTGAAACTTAATTTTTGTTCAACTAAATAACTTTTTACCAATTTAAAGCCCTATGTTATATTTATTTTCAATATCATTATATTGTTATTTTATATTGCAATTGTGACTATATAATGAATGCTAATAATAATAATAATAATAATAATAATAATAATAATAATAATAATAAGAACAACAACAACAACAACAATAATAATA
>JAOSBN010155121.1:0-23080 GCA_027563595.1 Erythroxylum suave | reverse complement strand
CGCAATCTTGGAACTTTTATATATTTGACCGGTTTCCAAGGATCGATCGTAAGATCGAATCGACAGAGCCGCGATCACTTATCATGAGGGAGAAAAAATTATATGCTAAGTTCAGTAAGAGTGAATCTCAGCTTGATCAAGTAAAATGTTGGGTCATATAATATTTGAATAGGGCATATTGGTAAACCCAAGGAAAATAGAGGTAATGACAAAGTGAGAAACTTCGAGGAATATATATATGAGATCTGGAGCTTTCTAGAACTAGTTGGATATTAGATACTACTAGAGGTTATTGAGGGGTTTTTACTGATCTTATCCCTTCGACAAGACTTCAAAGGAAAAATGTGTCATTCAGATGGATTAATGAATGTAAAAAGAATTTTGAGGAATTAAATCACTAACTAATTATAACACCGGTGTTAATTATTCCATCTGGATTTGGAGATTAAGTGGTATATAATGTAGCGCCCCCTTATCGAAGGGTACAAGCTGGGACACCCGGAGCTCATTCCGACACATATCCTACAATGAGGGCATGCCAAATTCGATCACTACATAAACTTTACATGGCATACTCACTTAAAAGCATCATAAGAAAACCACAATATTTTAAAACCAACTTTTTCCTCATTTCATTTCATAAAAACCCGATAGTCTATGTTGTGACTTTCATCAATTTCCATATATACATCATCAAAACCTAATACAATAATACTAAATAATAAGGAAAATATATAAATCTATCTAATTCGTATAAAAATCCCAGCTGACCGGCCTTTGAGCTATGACTTCACTTGCCAAAACACTGTCCATACAGCAAGTAGAGCCTCTTAGTAGCTAAAATCATCTCTCGGTCCTGAAAAATCAACGTTGCAATTTTGGTGAGTTTTGCGAACTCAATGAGGTAACCATCATCGATGGTTCACTCAAGTCAGGCATCATATTACATATAAATCACAACATTACACATTTCACACTTCCCATTCAAATATAATTTAACCATTCATATTATACATATGCAGTGCACATGAGACCCACTTTCCATTTGTTATTTTTCTATGATCGAGTGCCTAAGTTGTCCCTTAAAGGGCTCATTAATAACTGCTCCATATAGGGCTTATTAAACTTTGAGCCTGAGGCTCTGAATCACTTTTGAGCTCGAAGCTCATTTTCACTCGTTAAGCTTTAAACTCTGATCGGTGGCTACTCTAGTCATAACTCCGTTATGTTTCGTGCACTCATAAAATGGAATGCAGCAATCACATTTGCATATTCTCATTCAATCACATTCACATATTGTCGGACCTTACTCCAGCATTCAACATTAAAGTTGAGGAAACACTTTCTTTCACATGGAAATGCACATTCAAATATATTTATCATCGGACTGTGGTGCGGCATTTAACAGTCAAATTATACACACTTATTTCATCTCATTCACATATAAGTAGCACTTTAATATCCCAAATCAGACATCACAATCATCGGACCTTCTTTCCGAAATCCACAATCAACTCAATCATTATCATTCACAGTATAAATTAAATAAGTAATAATTAAGAGAAACCATCTCGGTTACTCATAAGTTACTCCCAAAGCTAATGCCTGGAAGTGCCGACAATGTCTGGAAGTTGACATTCCAACTGTTCCCCTATAACAAAATAATACACACATATATTACAATCTGTGCAAATATGCATGTTCATTAATGCACATATATAGAAAAGGTTATGTACAATGCATGTTCATAGCAATCCCCAGTTATCCTTCCATCTAGGTTGTTACCACCACAGTCGAATATTGAATTCACTTAACTAACATTGTCCATAGGGTTTAAACCTCAACAAACCATTTGAATCAAATCTCATAACCTAATGAGCCATCTCAGCTTTTTCTCCAAACTCTGACTTTCAAATCTACTATTCACATTAAACCAGATAATGCCATTGATATTATTTAGTCCTATAAGCAGAAGGTAGACGAAATATCAAAGGAAAGACGATGGCATAACATAGATGAAGGCAAAACATAGACGGAAGCAAAAGACAGACGATTCACCAAAAGACAAACGAAGTGTCTAAAGGCAGACGATAGCAGTCAAAGCAGACGATAGAAGTCAAACATAGACGATAGCAATCAAAGCAGATGATAGAAGTCAAAGCAGATAGTAGAAGTCACAGCAGACGATAGAAGTCAAAGCAGATGGTAGACAAAACATAGACAATTCCTTTCGTCTATCTTATAACGTCATCACACGTCATCATAGATGACAAACAATTACAAAAACACAAACGATAACAAAATCAAACATAGACGATGAGTGTACATACCTCACTCAAAAACCTTTTCTTGAATATCACTAAGTTTTCATACATGCTCAATGGAGAAACAAAGTATATCACCTTACCATATTTAACTCCTTATAATAATCTTATACATTATTTTATCTCTATTTCAACTCCAAGAATCATTTCACAACACCCGATCATTAATAATCCATCAAAACCTAAATAACATTATATCTCCAAATCTTCATCCCTTCAACACAATGTTCAAGAATATAATTATATGAAAATGCCATGTTCATGTAGATGATAGTAGCTCGTCAGACTTATTTCAAAATCTCCAATTCTAAAGAATTTACTCACTACCTTTTTGTTGAAACTCCAAGATCTTCAACTATCTCCAAAACCTTAATTGCATGCAAACTCTCGTACTCCTTTATGAATACAATCATCTTCTGGTTTTTCTTAAGGCAGAAGAAACACTTGAGTAAAGGAAATGGCAAGGGATATGAAGAATCAAAGTTAACTCTCAGAAGGAGTTTGATGGAGACCTCTAGGTATGGAAAGAATTTTGGAGACGATGATAATAGGGAAAGAACTTAGGAAAAATATCAACCCCCCACCCTTTTAACTCTCGAGTTACTCAAACTTCTAACACATCATGAAAGCAACTTTACACTTGTCATCTTCCTAAAGTCTAAGTTATGACTTAGTTTCTTTTGAACTAACTCCCTTCAACTCTCATCTTTACAATCCAACTATCTCCAACTCCTTATTTAATTTCTTCTCTTCTTTTTCCTATTTTCCATACTACTCTATAAATTACAAAATAAATCCTAAGTTCACCAAAACTCATAAATCTCACAATTATACTAACCAATAATATTTCTAATAGGGAAACATTCATAATTCTCAAAAACTCACAATTCAATCTAATTATACCCGAAATTATTCATGAATGCATGTACAATTAATTTTATGTGCAGAAAAATATCACTATTCACTTGTATGAACATGTCGCATTATGCATGAACATAAAAATGTATCTCATGTCTTTCATTGAACACTCCTATTTACTATTCTAACCTTACCATAGGTAATGGATGTTACATATAATGATGTTTCATACCAAAGATTAGGATGTAAACAAATACAACATAAAGAAGTGATTTTATATTCATTGAGACAAGTAAATTATCATGAGTTGAATTATTCAATACATGATTTAGAACTTACTACAGTAATAATTGCTTTGAAATTCTTGGAGACATTATATGTAGGGGTGAAACATGTTGGATTTGTACAGATCATTAAAATTTAAGGAAATTATTGAGTTAGAAAGAATTGAATACAAGACTAAGACAATGGATGGGGTAACTTAAAGATTATGATTGTACAAATTTGTATTATCCAGTAAAGCTAGTGTTGTAAATGAAGCACTGAACAGAAAATGCAACAGTAGTGTAACAAAAATTCAGATATTGAGGTTAACAAATTTAGTGCAATTAAGAACATAAAATGCTGAGTTAAATTGGGGTAAAATGAATTATTATTAGCTACATTGAAATCAAGATCCGTTTTTTCTGAAGGATTAGACAAGCCCAAACTGAGCATTTAGAGTTAGCGAATCTTAGTAAGAAATTGAAATTGAATTCAAATTTTGGAGTTTGAATTGGAAAATAAGAATTTGTGATAGAAATAAATATTATATGTATCTGATAAAGATAATTTGAAAAAAGGGATTTTTGGATGAAGCACATATATCAACCTATGTTATACATCCTAGAAGTAATACATTGAAACAATATTTAGTGGCTAAAGATAAAAAAGTAAATGGTAGAATGTTTGATTAAATGTTTGATTTGCCAACAGCCTTAACTATTGGAGATATGCTTAGAGCTAATATTTTGGAGTTCCTAGGAGCAAGGGATCAATATCCAGCTCCAGTTAAATTTGATTATATCAATCATTATCTTATTAGTATTACTATGACACCGTATTAGGCATTATACGATAGAAATTGTCATCTGCTTTTATATTGTGATGAAGAGGACATAAAGATTGTTAAAGGCCCATAAGAGATTCCAAATATTGTTGATAAGTGAGATTGATCTATAGTAGAATTTAAATGACACAAGAAAGAAAAACAAGTTAAGTGGATCATCACCGAAAAGATAAATGTTTATAAAATTATCATCTTTGCAAGGTGTGAAGAGTTTAGGTAAAAAGGATAAGCTAAACCCAACATACATTTGTCTATAAGAATTTATAGAAAAAATAGGGTCATTGACATATGAGAAAGCCAGTTTGACAAAGATATAACAAATTCACAAATTACGAATAATCTGGGAAATATATATATATATATATAACCAATTAAGATAGAGAGGTATTTGAATGAGTAACTAAAAGACTGAGTGATTCCATCGATTATAGCCATTTAGAAGAAATTATTCGAGTGATAAAGTCATGTGGAAAACAAAGTACATGAGGAAACAATACCCCTGCCTTTTTGAACAATTAGGTAAGAATTTCGAGGATAAAATTTATGAAAGGGGAGAATTTTAATATCTTGTTTCCTTACTAAGGTTTAGGAAAAAGATCCTAAACTAAGATACATGAGAAATAACAATGAAAGGTTAGGAAAATGCATTTCATACTCATTCATAATATTAGCCTACACACACGTGCATTTGATTGTTTTGTACACACCACAATGACTATTTATACACTCATTTGACATTTTCTAGGTATAAATTATTCTAATATGATTATGATGTGAATTATGATTATTATATCTTGAATTCTAGTTATAAATGATGATTGGTGATATAGGAATTTGTCTGTTAAATTAAGAGATTTCAGGAATTCTGAGTCATTTTCGGACTAGGAAAAATTCCAAGTGGCAAATAGATTTATAAATGGTAGTATAATTTAAGTGTCATATGGCAGTAGAAATTAATGATAAGTGATATTAGGATTTAAAACAAGTTTCAATGAAAATTGGGAGACAAATGGACTAATAACTAGAAAATATGTAGTAGCATAAGCAAGAAGGCATTAGCATTTTAATTTGGCTATTAAATGGTGAGTGTCATGACATGTATTATGACACCCACCAAGCAATCAATCTCCTTGCTTATAACTTATGAATTATCCAAGTAAATGACTATCTCTCCATTTTCTTTCATTTGTAAGATATAATCTCATCTTTTTTATCTCTTCTTCTCTCCATCTAGGACCCACTCATGATTTTCATATGCTCACCCTCTCAACATTGAGTTTTGTTACCATTTTTCAGTAGCTATACCAAGACGTTATCTTCTCCATCTTGTTACTTGAAAGCCTAACCTATTTTACCTTTAAAAATGAGATAATCATATGGTGTGGAGAAGCTAGGGCTATGTGATGTTTTGAGAAGAGTTGAGTTAAAACAAGTAAGTGTATACTTATTCTTCATGGTTTGTTGAATGGTAACTTTTATGATAATAGTTAGAGGTTAAATGATCATAAAATGGTGAAGAGTATATGCTGAAAAAACATAAGTATATTCATTTCTTTTTTTGAGAAAACAATGATGTAGAAATAGTGCAAAAATTTTGATTAGTAAATGGATGCTTTCATGTCATGTTTTTAATGATTGTTTTAAGGATTGATAGTTGAAAATGGTATTTGAATGATAGTTGGAAATTGACAAAAGAAAAGATGGGCATATGACTTAAATTGTGTATGGGATTAGTGCAGCAAGTTGATGGACAAAAACATATATATTGTGTTCTATTTTTGAGACTATGAAGACCATAATTTATAAATTATTATGGAAATGAACTAGAATGATTTTAAAGCCAAAGAAAGGGCTAGTTTATTGTCTTGAAATGAAAAGAAGTAAGATGATAATTTGGAGACTAAGTAAAGTTCAAAAAGAAGTTAAATGTGTGCAAAAAGTTGATGAATGTGTATATATATATATAGATGTTATATTTTTGCATTTATGATCAAATATAGATTTTGATATGTTTATGATTGATATTGAGATAAAAATGAGATGAGAATGATGGGGAAATGAAGTAGAAATGATTAATTGAGCATAAGGTGGTTTGGTTGTAACATATAAGAGTCAAAGCCTAGAAAATTTGGAAGATTATTGATGGGAGTTTTAGATTTGCATAACCCACGATTGCAAAAAAGGCTGGAAAGTTTCTGTCAACAAATCCCATGATCTTGGGATGGCGTCCACGATCGTAGGAATGGCCTAAACGTGAAATATGCTTCTCTTATGTGTGGTTTGAAATAATAAATGCTTAGATACTTTCCTGTGATGCATTTAGACTTGAATCAAGCTTGAAATGAACCTAGTTAATGATGGATTAAGTGGTTAAAAGTGTGATAAACTTAAGGTGATAATTAAGTTTATGGCTTAAGAATGGATTGTTATGCATTAAGCCTTCAAATCTAGCAAAAATTGAAGGTGTTATAGAAATGCAATTGATCTTATATGGCTAATATGATTCAAAGAGATGAGAAATGTGTCCTAACTAAGGGTGAATGAGAAATTAGATAATTTTGTGATCTTATAATGCTAGAAAAGGATTGGAGAGCATGTTTGCGATAGATATATGATTGAATGATGGGCTTAGAATAATCTTGTACAAGTGAAGTGTAAACCTAAATTCAAATTTGACATATATGAGTTATGAAGTATGAATTATCTTGAGATATGAATTAAGAAAACATAATTGGAATAGTCAAACTGAGCATGCATTATAAATTACACATATCCATATGTTTACAATTAAATGTTTATATGATTGTGCAATTAGTAATGTGTGTACAATGGGGGTGTTGTGTGAAGTTGATATCTAGGATTCAACATTAGCATTCAGATGTTTCTAGATCATAGAAACAAATGCTAATCTGGAGCGTACTATGAGTTGACCTAGATGGTCTTACATCCCGTTATCTCTTGCTAATGGTTAGGACACTAGAATATGGTACATGAGAGATTTTTGAATGGCTAGAAAGTGCATTTCATTCCCAAACATAATATGACATACACACACATATGTGAATATTAATTTTTGCACATTACAATGATCATACATGCATTCATTGACATTTTTGGGTATGATTGGTTTATAAATGTGATTTTCATATGAATTGTGGTTTATATGGCTGAAAAATTGATTTGGAGTATACAAATGTTGATTTTTGAATTTTGGTGAAATCTAGGATATTTATGAAATTTTAGGAATTTTTGGAATAGGAAAAATGCCAAGTAGCAGGAAAATTAATTTATGGTAGTAGAATTAAGAGTCAATTGGTAATGGAAATTTTTATAAATGACAATTGGATTTATCGTTGAAATTTAAAGACAGTTGGATTAGAAGTTAAAGTTAAATGGACTAGCTTTTAGAAGGGGTCCAAATGGGACTATAGGAAGGTGACAATTGTCACCACCAATTGCCACTCATCCCTCACTCAGGATTATTCACTCTTTAATTGAAAGATCAATTTAAGTGATTTTCATCTTGCTTTTCTCTCCCTCTCTTTGTAAGCTTCATCACCATCTTCTTCTCTTTTTTTTCATGATTTTTGCTTCTCCAACTTTCCATACACGTTAAACCTAACCCTCTCAACTTTCACTTACTACTCTTAACTTGCTCTCTCCTTCATTCTCACTAAATACCAAATCAGTTAATTCTCACTGTAGACCAAATCAGACAAATTTTCTTCATTAAAGTTGTGTATATTTTTTTAATCTTTCTAGTGCTATAAAGTTTGATATTTTTGGATATCGTAATTGAGAGTTATGTATTTTACAAGTTGGAGTGCACTAATTCTTCAATCATGCACTAGCTAAAATTTCGAACGTGCATAGCTTGTGGTATTTTAAGCATAACTTATGGAAGCATGAACTAAATTGAATGATTTTTTGTTTGGTTTAAAACTTAAGACATATAGGAAATTTTGTTTAGAAAAATATATTGCTTAAATATCTCATTTTCTATGTTAAAATGGCCATGAAAAACAGACCTGAAAATCTGTCTTTGAAAAAAAAACTAGGAAACAAAATTAAAGTGGATGGTGAAGTTTCGGTTCACTCATCCCTTGATTGTGGGAACAGGTTAAACATCAAAAAATGCATCTTTTAGGTATGGTTTGGAGCAACAAATGGTTAGGTACTTTTCTATGATGTTTTAAGGCTTGAATGAAGCTAGAGTTGAACCTAGAATGATGCTTGAATAAGTAAATAAATGAGCAATATGTTTAGGATGATGATTCAAGATATAAATTTAAGAATGAATTGTTATAAATTAGGTGTTCAAATCTGGAAAATTGGTGATGATATGAGAATGAAAGGGGTCCTATGATGGCTAAAGTGATCCAAGAAGATGAATGTTGTGTATTAAGTAAAGACAAATGATATAATGGATGTTTTATGATCTTTAATGCTTGAATAACCTTAGTGAATGATAGAATGATGAACTTAGAACAATCATGTACGATTGAGGTATAAACCTAAGTTAAATTTAGACATATGTGAATTATGAAATGTTAATGATCATGAGATGTGAATTTACGAAATATATCCCGGATTGTCATTGAGTATGCCTTGTACATAACATATATACTTATGTGCATAAATGAGTACTTATGTGATTGTGCAAAGTTGTAACATGGTAAATGTGTATGTTTGCATAATATAAAGGAGCAATTAGAGCGACTGCATCCAAACATTGTCAGGACCTTGAAGCAATAAGCTATGTGGAGCAAAACTGTGAGTAACCTAAGATGGTCTCACATTGAATTATTGTTTGTTTACATTCGATATTGAATTATTATTTTTAATGTGATTGTGTTGGTTCTGAAAAATTGCTTGTCTGAGGAGTTCTATATTCGAGAATATATTGGAAGTGCTACTTGAATGTGAATATGACTGACTACTTGTTCTCAACTTCAATGTTGAATGTTGGACTAAAAGTTCGATAAAAGGTGTGAATAAGAGAGAATGTGAATGTGAGTGAATGAGTATAATCATTTCATTACATGAATGCATGAATCGTAAAAGTAGTTGTGACCGTAGTTGTCAGTGAAAAAAGCTTAAAGTTCAGACTGTGGTAAGAGCCAAAGGCTCACTAAGTAAATGAGCCCTATATCCTAAACAGATAAGGGACAACATTAATGAGCCCAGTATCAACAACGGATATGGGATAGTGAAAAAGTCACTTGGTCATAACAATAAAATAAACAATTGTGAGTCTTATGAACATTGCATACACACATGAATTATATGATTTGAATGATTGCAATTGAAATGTAGAATTGAATTGAATGAAAAATGTGAACATATATGTACAAAGTGTTTTTCTGATGATACATAAGAAATTAAATGTTGTGAATTATGTGTTTGTATGTATTGATGTGATATGTGTGAGATGAGTGAACCATTGAGGATGGTTACTCAACTACTCATCAAAATTGCAACATTGACTTTTTGGGTACGAGAGTGACAACTTAGCTGCTAATACCACATAGAAGGGATCTAGTGCAACTTTTTAGTAGATGACATGACTCAAAGGTCAATCAGCTAGGACTTAGGGTTTTAGATAAATTTTTGTATATTTCCTTATATGTGTAGCATATTCTATGTACAGAGATATGAAATTTAATTAGTTTTGATGATGTACACATATAGATGTTAATGTAAAGCTACAATTTATAGATTGTTAGTGAAATGAAATGAGGACTTTTTTTGAGTTTTAGAAATTGTGATATTTATGTTTTAATTTATGATGTCATGCGATATATGAAAGTGATAAAGTTAGCACACCATTTCTGTCGGGCATATGTATAGACATCAAACGAGCACATATGTACTTGACGGGTGGGAGTGGATGCTTCAGTGGTTGGTATCAGAGCATAGTTGGCATCCATAGGGATATATCGGAATGTTAAGTATAAAATATTGTGAGAATTTCGAATAATAATTGAAGTTATTGCCTATTATTGGTCATCCACCATAGGTGTTCAAGTGGGATCATCAACTGACCTAGGATCAGTAGGAGCCAGTAGGGAGTCGTCTATATCTCGACCTAAGGGAATGCCTCCCCGAATTTTCAAAAGAAGGGAAAGAAGGTACAGCAAACTCTGAAAGCAGGAGGCTGTGTACGGAAGTGTAGACCCTACAAAGGCAGAGGGATGGCTAGAGATGATATAGAGAGTCTTCGACCAGATGGATTGTGAGTCGAACGAGAGGTTCAATTATGTTGTTTCTCTGTTGCAAGACCCATCATACCAGTGATGGAAAACTATTCCAGGCAGTACCACCAGGCCTTATAACTTGAGGTGGGAAGACTTTTTGAGAGTCTTTAAAGAGAACTACATGCCTAAAATCTACCTGGACAAAAAGAGGAAGGAGTTTCTAGGTGAAGACAAGTCTAGTAGATTCGAAGACGGACTAAACATGGAGATTTGGATAAGGTTAGCCATCTTTAACCTAGGTAGTTTTTCAGAACTATGGGCTACCTCAATCCTAATCGAACAATTGTTAAATGACAATCAGTCTGAGTATATATCAGAGTCCAGAGTAAAGAGACCCAGTGAATCTAAGAGTTGTTTTAGCATAAGGCTTAGTAAACATCAGAATCGAGCTTTTAGACAACCAACTAGACCAAGACAGTCGGGGTTCAGATCGAGGGGTAGCTTCATACAATCTAGTAACGGAAGAGGTGTAGTATTGGGACAGTTACTAAATTGTGAGCATTGTTGGAAGAGGCACAGTGGTGAATGTCAAAAGTTGACAGGAGCTTGCCTTCGATACGGCTCACTTGACCATCAGATTAGGGATTGTTCTGTTATGTATGGAGCACAGTCTGGTAGGAGAGGAGGAGTAGTAATAGAAGCTATGTTCCAGCAGAGTGGACAAAGAAGCCATGGTAGAGGAAGAATGAGTTCTAGAAGTAGTACAGGTAGGACTGAGGTGCGAAGCACCCAATCGCAGTCTTAGGCTGAGTATATGTTATGACCAGGCAAGAGGCTCAGGATTCTCTAGATGTCGTTACAGGTGCGCAATTTATATTTACTTCTGAGGTTTTTGATTTGCTAGATCCTGGATCTACACATTTTTTTATTGCACCGCATCTGACATCTAGGTTGCATTGTGATAGAGGACTGCTGAAACAAGGATTAGAGGTAAGTACACCAATAAGTAGTACTACAGTAATAGGAGAAGTCTGTAAGAGGTGCTTGATTCTAATTAATCAGGCACAATTGGAGGCAAATTTGACTGTACTACAGTTAAGGGAGATAGATATTATCCTAGGCATGGATTGACCCACTGCTCATAGGGCGATTAAGAACTGCTACACTAAAGAGGTAATATTAAAATCTCCTAATCAGCCGAGATCAGTATTCAGAGGTATTAGTCAAGTAGTGCCAACTAGATTGATCTCCTTCTTGAGTGCACTAAGATTGATCAGAGAAGGATGTGACTATCTAGCTCACATCATCGATACTCGAACTAAGCAGAATGTACATGATATTCCTATTGTGAGGGAATTCCTAGTTGTGTTTCCCATAGAGTTATTTGGCTTACCTTCAGATCGGGAAACAAAGTTCACTATTGATCTGATTCCAAATGCTACTCCTATATCCATACCCCCATATGGCATGACACCTATGGAGCTGAAGGAGTTGAAGGCTCAATTGCAGGAGTTGCTGAAAAAGGGCTTCGTTAGACCCAGTATATCACCCAGAGGAGCTCCGGTGTTATTTGTAAAGAGGAAAGATGGAATGTTGAGACTATTTATCAATTATTGGCAACTAAATCGAGTAATAATGAAGAATAAGTACCCGTTATCTAGAATTGATGATTTACTTAATCAGTTGAAGGGAGCTCAGGTGTTCACTAAGTTGGACTTGAGATCAGGATACTATCAATTGAAGATAGCCGAAGATGATGTGCCAAAAAGTACATTCAGGACTAGGTATGGGCATTTTGGGTTCTTAGTAATGCCATTTGGGTTAACCAATGCCCCAACTGCATTTATTGCAATGATGAATAAGGTGTTTTAGCCCTACCTGGATCAATTTGTAATTGTGTTTATCGATGACATCTTGGTGTGTTCAAAGAGTAGAGAAGAGCATGCTGAACATTTAAGAGTAATCCTACAAATTATGAGGGAGAAATAGCTATATGCTAAATTCAGTAAATGTGAATTTTGGTTGGATCAAGTAGTTCTTTTGGGCCACAAGTGGATCCAAGGAAGATAAAAGCAATAATGAAGTAGGAGGCACTGAAGAATATGTCTAAGATTTGGAGTTTTCTAGGATTAGTCGAATATTATCAGATGTTTTTCGAGGGTTTCTCATTGATTTCATCCCCTCTGACTAAACTTCTGAGGAAGAATGTGGTTTCCAAATGGAATGATGGATGTCAAAGGAGTTTCAATGAGTTGAATCATCAGTTAACTACAGCACTGGTATTGACTATTCTATCAGGAAATGGTAGTTATATAGTATATAGTCATGATTCGCATCAAGGATTAGGATGTGTGTTGATGCAGTATGGTAAGGTGATATCCTATGCATCGAGACAATTAAGGTCTCATGAAATTAGCTATCCAATACATGACTTAGAGCTTGCAACAGTGGTCTTTGCTCTAAAGATATGGAGACATTACATCTATGGGGAGACTTTTTAGATTTACACTAATCATAAGAGTTTGAGGTATCTACCAAGTCAGAATGAGTTGAATATGAGATAGAGGAGATGGATAGAGTTGTTAAAGGATTATGATTGCATGATTCAACATCACCCTAGAAAAGCTAATGTGGTGGCAAATGCATTGAGTAGGAAGTCGAATAGCAGTGTAGCCTAGATTCAGTTATCCAAGTTATCGCGCTTGATTCAAATGAGAGCTTTGATTGTGAAGTTGAATCTAGAACAGAATGAGGCATTGATAGCTACACTAAAGTTGAGACTGATGTTACATGACAGGATTAGAAGAGTTCAGACTAAAGATCCTGAATTTGAATTAAGAGATGATACTTTGTGGTTAAAACAGAGGTTGTGTGTGCCTAATATGGATGAATTGAGGAGAGAAATTCTAGACTAAGCTCATATAATTGCTTATGCTATGCATCCTAGTACTACCAAGATGTATAACACACTAAAGCAGCATTTTTGGTAGCCAGGGATGAAGAAGCAAGTAGCTGACTATGTAGCTAAGTGCTTGGCATGTCAGCAGATTAAGGCTAAGCATCAAACTTTAGTTGGGAAGCTTTATTCGTTACCTAGTCTAGAATGGAATTGGGAACAAATTACTATGGAATTCATAATGGGATTGCCAAAGACCCCAGGAATATATGATGCCATATGGGTCGTGGGGGACCGGTTGACTAATTTGGCAAGCTCACTAAATCAGTTGGCTCAGAGGTATATAGATGAGGTAGTTAAACTGCATGGGGTTCTAGTGTCCATTGTATAAGACAGGGATCCCAGATTTATTTCGAGGTTCTAGAAGAGTCTATAGTCTGCAATGGCTACGAAGTTGAATTTCAGTACTGCATTTCATCCTCGAACGAATGGATAAAGTGAGAGGACGATCAAAACCATTGAGGACATGGTCAGAGCATATCTATTGGAGTTTCAATGAGCTTGGGATCAGTATATAGCCTTGATTGAATTTGCTTATAACAACAACTACTGCAGTAGTATTGGATTGGCACCTTATGAGGCACTGTAAGGTAGAAAATTTCTATCTACTCTATATTGGGATGAGGAAGGTTTGAGAATGATAGAAGGCCCAGAATTGATGCAAGATACTATAAATAAGGTGAAACTAATCTGAATTAGAATTAAAGCAGCCCAAGATAGACAGAAAAGCTATGTGGATCAGCATCGAAAGGATGTCGAATACAATATAGGATACAAAGTGTTTCTGAAAGTCTAACCTTGGTGAGGAGTGCTGAGATTCGGTAAGAAGATTAATTTGGGCCCTAGCTATATTGGTCTTTACGAAATCATTGAGAAGATTGGACCACTGGCGTATAGATTAGCCTTACCTAGTGAAATGTCTCAGATATATAATGTATTTCACGTGAGTATACTCAAGAGGTATCGGTCAAATCCAAAGCATGTGTTACCAATTTAGGAGATCAAATTATCTAGTAATTTAAGTTATGTTGAGGAACCAATTAAGGTACTAGGGTATCAAATGAAACAGTTGAGAAATTGAGGAATTCCATTGGTGAAAGTCCTTTGGAAAAATCACTCGAGTGAGAAAGCGACTTGGGAAACGGAGGAGTACATGAGGAGACAATATCCCCACCTATTCGATGAATCAAGTAAGAATTTTGAGGACGAAATTTTCTTAAGCAGTGGAGGGGTTGTAACTTCCCATTATCCCATGTTAAGGGTTAGGACCATAGAATACAGTACATGAGAGATTGTTGAATGACTAGAAAGTGCATTTTTGCCCATGCATAATATAACATACACACACATATGTGAATATTAATTTTTACACATTAAAATGATTATACATGTATTCATTGACCTTTTCGGGTATTATTGATCTATAAATATGATTCTAATATGAATTGTGGTTTATATGACTTAAAATTTGGAGACAGTTTTCATTGAAATTTGGAGATAGTTAGATTAGAAATTGAAGTTAAATGGACCAGCTTTTAAAAGGGGTCCAAATGGGACTATAGGAAGGTGACAATATATATATATATTGTTTATGAAATAAAACAAGAAATTTTTTTGAGCTTTAGTTTTTGTGATATTTATGTTTTAATTTATGATGTCATGCAATATGTGGAAGTGATAAAGTTAGCACACCATTTTCTTCGAGCAAGTGTACAAATGTCTAATAGGCGTACGTTAAAGTGTCCTATAGGAGTGGGTGCTACATCTATACCCTGTTCAGATATTATCTGATCCAACATATTACTCGATCAACCTAAGATTTACTCTTACTAAACTTGGCATATAATTATATCTCCCTCATGATATGTAAAACTAACCTCAAGTGTTCAAAATGTTCTTCTCAACTTTTCGACTATACTCAAAATATCATCTTGTGATCATAGTCATTAATTGACTCAAACAAGGTGGGAACACTTTATTGGTTAACGTCATAAATGTTGCTGGGGGAATTTGTCAACCCAAATAGGTATCACCCAAAATTCAAAGTGCCCATAACTTTCTCTCGAAATTCTTAAGTAATTAATTCTTCAATTAAGGTAATGTTATCTAATGTTTTTCTCAGTTTCCCAATTGAGTTCTTTCTTGAATGATTTTCTCCATTCATTCGATTTCCTTTGATTTCTTATTATTCTTATGTATGACCATTCATACTAGTTTCTCCACACATTTCAATTTATTTGCAACTCTCAATCTTGTAAACATAACTGTCAAATATAACTTATATCTTTTGAATATACAAATATAGAGCACATTATGGTCCTAAGTTCCTTTAGCAATAGCAATAGCAATAACATTATCTCCAATTCATGAACCTAATAACGTAGTTGGGCTGCTTTAAATCAAACAAAATACATTCACTCTTTGTAGCATATTCAACTTCTTATACCTGAATCCCATTTCTGACGAACTCCAATATTCACTTCTAATTTTTTTGATAATAATTCATTCCTAAAATTGGAACATTTAACTTGCATGATTTACTTTGATGAAAGTCTCTATCGAAAGAATATTTCTCTCCTTAATCATATATACTCTTTACATACTCTTTATCATTCAACTATATTCATTATTGTTTCTCATCCATGCTTAATACCTCAAGAAGATCAATTTCAACTATTCATGATATCTCAATAAGATCAATTTTTATCATATCTTACATGTTCAAAATATTCTTTATAATGAAGCTCAGTGAAGCAATAATTAGATTCATTTACACTTATACTTTGGTATGTATTATCAAGGTCATTACATCTTATCTGGAAATGTATATTTGATAGGTCACCAATTAACATCTTATGTTAATGATACCTTAATCTCAATTGATTATTGAGAAATGATCGCGTTGGACCTTTCCACGATCATAACAAAACCAAATTGTCATGGCCACAATCGTGGAGACTACGCCACAATTGTGCCCTACTTCTTTTCCTTCCTATTTCCTCGAATTCTTCAGATATAGTAACATCATTTACACTTTCAATCTATCCCCAATTGATCATTATAAATACTATGATGTGCTACTTTGAGTCACCTTAGAATTTTAACTATAGAAACTATGACTAAAGAGTATTCAATAAGTCATAGATCACTTCTTATATCTTGTCCAAACATATAATACATAAGCGCTTAATAACATCATTGGTCATGTGACTGAGTGTAAATTGCACAACACTCTACTCATTTTATGCTCAAAACTGAAATTGTATGAGTTATGACTTGTAGTTAAAAAATGGATATGGATCCCATAGGGACTGATGCCCAGAAACCACTTAATTTAGATCAAATTTTGTTTAAGAATGAAAATTGTTTAATGGAACTAATCTAGAAAATTAAATTAAAATTAAAAGACTAATAATGAACAATAGGTAAAACCAAGATACAAAAAGTTGGAATCAAGAATTTAAAGACTAGAGATTACTTTCTCCATATTTTATCTCCTTCCTATTTTATTAATCGAATTATGTCTCACCCAAGATTTTCGAATGCATTAACTACCCTCGCTTAAGGTGTAATTAATTGTCCCTATTAAATGAAATCAATTGGATGATCTCTCAACCTACCCTGTCATTCTGCTAATTTAACTAGTTATTAAACTACCCTATAGGTGATCAATTGATCTAGCAGAGATCTCTCTTCTAACTAATCAATTAATGTGATGATTGTATGCCTATAGGTTGTTGACTCTAGTGGTACAATCCTACACAAATAATCTTACTCTCTCGATTTATTCCAAGATACAAAAATAATCAACAATTATCAAAGACACTTTCATTCAATTCAATAAAATAGAGTTTTAACAAAATTCGTCGAAAGCAATCCCTAAAACTATATATGCCAATCATGGTCTCCATAACATCATCAACATTCAAATAAACCATTTTACAAAGAACAGAAGGAGTAAAATTGACAGAAAATTGAATAAAGAAACTCCTTCTCTTCTTTTCCAAAATCTAGAAATTTTGGTGTTGATGAGCTATTTTCCCCAATCTTAATGATAATCCTTGAATTCAATCCTTCCTCAAGACTCAAAACTTGTGTTCTTCACTCAAGGAGGCTCTTTTCTAAAGAGGTTTTTCGTCCTCTCCACTATGGAGGCTTAATTCTCTATCTTATATTTCGGAAACCCTAAGTTTAAGTGAGTCTTGCATAATCTCTTAGATTTTATTTCCCAAGATCGTAGGAATTGACATGATTTCCATGATTATAAGAATTGGCAGTAGAATGTCTCCTTTTCTCTTCTCCTCGTTAACCTCTAACTCAGTCTCCAAGTTGTTCCATCTTCATTCCTATATAAAAATAATCAAAATTTTCCCTAAATTAAAATCAACCATTAAAGAACAACAATGAAGATCAAACTAAATGAAAATATACAAAATGAATCCTAAAATGCAACAATCATAAACTATTATGCAAGAAACACATGCCAATTACTTTGAAAAATATAGACTGATGCAAAAGTTATAAACATCCCCACACTTAAATCTTTGCTTGTCTTCAAGCAAAATAAATACAACCAATCAATTCTATCACTTCATTTTCACAAAGATCAAAGCATACAATCCCTCAAATTTAAGCCAACTCAAATATTAAGTTAATACATATACCTTGACCACTTTTTCATTAGTGTACATAAGCAAACTCAATAATTAACACCATCACTAAAAAATAAGTATAGATGCAAAATGAATCTTCCTTAAGGTTTTCACTCATTTCTCTCAAGTGTTTCATGGTTAGTGTTTCACTCAAACTTCCTTTAGGAAACTACACTACCATAGGCTTGCTAATACACTAATTCTCCTCTATAATGATAGAATGGATAAATAGATCAAAAGGACTTGTTTAGGTTTAAGTTGCGTAAAGAGGTAAAAAAGGGTTAAGCACCAGCATTTGTAAAATAAAAAGTAGATGAAAAGGGATAATAAACTTACTCCGAGATACATAAATGTAACTAATACTCTGCTCTCATTGATGCTACTCAACCGTTCTTCCTTTTTCTTTTCCTTTCTTTTTCTTTTCTTTTCTACAAATTTTTCTCTTTTTTTCATTTTTCTTTCTTTTTCTTCATACATGGAAGAACTATGAATCATAAAAGCACTATATACAATATAATTCACACGTAAAAGTATCCTCAAATCAACTCAGTAACAATTTTCATAGCGATCCCAAATAATGTATTGTCTTAATACTCTACTAAGCTTGTGAATGGGTAAGTTAATAGGGTTCTGGTTTTTAAAATTTTGTTATTTTTAGAAACAAAAGGTTAAGGCTCAATAGGGGTGGCAAGGGATAACCAAACGTGGGTCATTTAAGCCAAGGTTAACACAAAAAGGGCCTTAATCATCTTTATTAAGCATGCATCCAGTAGATTCAAACCGATTCAAAGCAAGTTATGAAGGTAATTTCCTAAGGAAGTATCACTCAAAAAGGAAATAGAATGACTATAGATGGACTCATATGGCTCAATCTTTACATTAGCTGAAACGAAAACTCATTATGCATCTCTACACTACCTCACTACTCAAATGTTAATTTGTGAATAAGCTTATGTAACCAACTACTTTTCATCACTCAACATGGTTCACTTTCTACTTGAGTAACCTAATCCAAGTTCAAGAATGCATTCAATCTAATTCCAACTAGCATGACTCTCATGGCAATATCCATCAGAATGATTCAAATACGGTTCCATTGCTGACACAAAGCTTATGATTGCCTAAACATGCATCCTATTTAACAAAATGCAAACAATGCAATTGAGAAAGTCAATGTCAACTCTCAACACTTAAAGATCACATTGTCCTCAATGTGATAAGTCATCCACCAAATAAGGGAAAATGACATCAAAACAAACAAAAGGAATTGAAACAAACAAATGATATTAAACCAAGCAAATGAAGATGAAATCAAACCAAACAAAAATAACACCAAACCAAACAAAAATGATATCAAACCAAAAAAAAGAAATAAAACTAGACCAATAACATAAAACCAAACAAAAGAAATCAAATCAAACAAAATTCACAACTTAAACAAAAGATATTAAACAAAAAAATAACACAATTGAAAAGTTTAAGGTAAGAAATGGCTTATGGAGATGATGGTGGTGACGGTGATGGAAAAGGGAGCTTCAAAATTATTCCTCTAATAGAATTTAAGGAAACTCTTATTCAAGCCGCACTGCTCCTTATAGACTTGCCACATTTAGGTGCCGAGCTCACTAAGTTGGGATGTCATTTATTGCTGATTAGAGGCCATCTGGTTGAGGATTTGTTGAAATCGTTTGACCTCTATTGGTGCACTTGGTTCCTCCTCTACTGCTTCTTCTTCTGGTTCAAAGACTACTCGGGATATGAAGGGTTAGGAAGCAGCTATATCTTGTCCCCTCCTATTCCTCACTATAGTACAAGTCTAAGGATTCGAGAGTTCCATAAAATGGAACTCCACAATCTTAAAGCGCCTCAAATAAGATCTGTCTAACAAATCGTAAGGAGTTGTACGAACATCATCCACATTGAAGTTATTAAACATAGCCAAGTAGTAACAATATAAGACATCACAAAACAAAAGTTCTTTTTATTCACAACACTCACTATTGATCGAAAGATGCAATAAGATGTATTGATTTTAATTTTTCGATCCATGCACCATAGAAAGAAAATTTCTATCGTAAACACTTAAATTTGTGCAAAAATAAATGTCCAGTACAATGGATTAAAGAATTGGGTTCATTTCTAGAGTCAAAATGTTCCTTACCCGTTAGAGTTTTCCAATAGTTATCTACATTAAAGTCATCATGATCATCTAGAATTTAGTGTTTGGTAAATCAAAAAGAGCACACATGATAGTATAAGCCAATTCATAAACATTGTTGAATGACCTAAACTAGAAAACACCCATTTTAGGTTTATATCGAATAATCGTGAAAAACTCTATGGTCAACATGGGGTGAATAGGTACATCACACCGAATGAACTGATTCCATCTTATGTTCACAACTAGTCGCTCAATTTTCTACCTCACTCTTATGGTTTTCAACAATAAGTTCGTAAGTTGGTTTCCTAGCCATCATCTTCTTTAGTGCCATTATAGGAAGAAAACCTCCAAAAATGAGAGAAAGAGAGGTAAGTTCACATTTTAGAGGGTGGAAGGAAAATCTTACCCAAATACTTATGCTATTTAATGATTAATGCATACCAAGAATCTAGAAGAAAATGAAGAGTTTTAGAGAGTGGGGGGAGAGTTTCTATGGGCTAGAGAGAGAAGGAGTTAAAATTTTAAGAGTGAATGAAAGAAGAAAAGGGGATGGAATTCCCAGGATCGTGGCAATTGAAAATTTCTAGAGAGATTTCCCATGACTGTGGGAATCACCTCCATTCCCACGATCGTGGGTGTTATCTCCAAATTGGAGAGAAAACCCACGATCAGGGGACTTATTCTAATTCCCATGGGATATGGTGATTCTTCCACTTTTAAACCTTCTTCCAACCTCAGCGTGTATTCTCCATGATCCCACAACCTACAACACATCAAAATAATATCATCAACAAGAAATGTGAAAAGACAAACAAGTTGAAATTCAAACAAAATCAAAATAAACTTCAATCCAAATCAAACCAAACATGATCTTAACTAAGGAATCAAACGAATAAATAATCAAAACAATCAAAAGAAAATCATGTTAAGTTAAGGTTATTAGCTTGACCATTCCTCTGACATTCATGGAAGAGTGGAAGAAAGGAAAGAGATAACTTCCCTTTCTTATGGATATTGTCCGTCCATAATATAGTTTGCAAATGATGCCCATTGACCTTAAATGTCTCCCCCTTTTCATTTTCTAACTCTAAAGCTCCATGGGGAAACACTTGAAGAATCTTGAAGGGTCCACTCAAATTTGACTTGGTTTTAGGGAAATAGCCGAAGTCTTGAATTAAATAAAAGTACCAAATCTCCACTCTTAAATTCCTTCTTCTTGATGTGGCCATCATGCCATTTCTTAGCTCTTTCTTTGTATAGCTTGCATTTTCATAGGCATCATATCTTAACTTATCCAACTCATCTAGGTGTAACGATCTCTTTTCTCCTGCCAGCTTCTGATCCATGTTCAATTTCTTGATTACCCAATAAGCTCTATGCTCCAACTCCAATGGTAGGAGGCAAGCCTTGCCATACACTATTGGAGTTATATAAATATAGTGCCCCAAAAAGCAAGTGTATTTACATGTACCTTAAATTTCTTCAGTTACAGTTTTGTAATGGAAATATTTATTATTAATAAAATAAAAAGTTTGGTTTTAATGAGCATTATATATCTAGTCATAAGGTACCAAGATTCTTTCGTAAGTAATATATATATATACATAGAGATGTATGGGAAAAATGTATATTATTAGAATATAAATTAATGGATTCATGGTTGAATAATAAAGTTGGTTTCTTGATTATGGTTTAGACTGTAGTGTTGCGATTTATCTCCGTGTAAGTAAAGAAGTTTACTTCAAGGGAATGATGAGTTTCATATCATGATAGTAGTTGACTATCGATAATGGCGTTATTAAATGAATCTAGAATCAAGTATGTTTTCAAGAATAAAGTGAGACGTTACTTTAATCTTAAAACATACAACTTAAGCATTCATTTATTATGAACCATAATCTTGATGAATGGTGAACTCGTATGTGTTTCATTATAATTCTTGATATGATTGGAATGGATTTTTACGGAGTATTAATCCAGTGTCTGCATATTGGAATTATTAATTAAAACATGTATCAAGGAACATTCACTCAAATAAAGAGTTTATAGTGATATCATCACTTCTAAATTTTTAAGGAGATTTGGTGATTAAACTAGCGCCAGTAGTTTGATGGACTAGCTACCCATCAAGTCCTAACACCAAGATGATATCTTGTGTGTAATCACCATAAAAAGTAAAACGAGGGTTCTAGAAGGAAAAATCAACATAAAGGCAAAACAGTAATTTTATCCTTTGTTGTGCGGATGGCTATAATAAGGTTCTAAATAAGGTTTGCAATTGGACATAAAATATGTGTTCTCATAAAGTTCAAGAGTTCAACTAATTATCTTTAATGGAATGACATTTAGTTAATAAGCTATAATTAATTCTAATGAGATTAAATTAATTCTAGGCTTATTACTGCTTGAATTATCAAAGTCTAATAAGATTCCCTACTTGGCTTCAAGGAAGGTTATCAAGCTAAGTAAGAAATATAAAAGGAGGTTTTAGAAGCCTATAATTGAATGTTGGGCTTACACTAATTAATGATTAATTAGAAGCACAAATGTTCATTTAGAAATGGGCTAGACTTTGGTTTAATGTAATTGATTAGATTAATTATATTAAAACAAATTTTTTGAAGAAAGAAGTAGCAATTTCAATTTTAATGGACTGATTGTGCAGCTGAACATTTGACATTAAATTGCTAAATAAAGATGGTCTTTATTATGGTTTATCGCCATTAAATGGAGTTATGAACTTACCATTAAATTGTTTAATGGTTATCTTTTAATGTTAGCATATAACCTATTAGCATTCATTGGATTAAAGAAGAAAGATGTG